>JANHFT010007106.1:254898-273960 GCA_032467955.1 Pseudoxenodon macrops | reverse complement strand
GGGGATTTTTTTTGAATTTTTTTTGCTTTTTTTTCTTCTGCACATGCACAGAAGCTGAGTTTCAGGCACTTCACATGTGTCGCCATCTTGTTTTTGCCCTTTTTTGGGGGGTTGGATTTTTTTCTACTGCACATGTGCACACCCACGAGGTGCGCCTAAGCAGCGCGGGAGGCAGCAAACTAGCGGTGAGGTAAGTTAGGACCCACCCCTGGTGGGGACTCCTCTTTTGACTCTAAGAAGGCAAGAGGCTTAATGTGAGAAGAAACATTTCAATGTTTCTTCCTTCTTTTGAATTTTATTTACTGTTTTTATGCTGTTAATATTTTATTGTGTGCCATCCAGAGATGGGCAGTTCTTCAATATGATACCATAGATCAGGGCTGTCAAACTCCTGGCCCGCGTGCTGGATGCATCACGTGCTGGCCACACCCATGCCCAGTTTAGCGAAGGGGGGCAAAGTCCGATACGTCAAGTGACGCCACCACGACGATGTGAGTTTGACATCCCTGCCATAGACAGATGTTAGATAGATAAACAGAAAGACAACCAGACAGACTGTTTATAGGCAGCTTGGTCCCAAACCTTTGCAAATAATAATAATCCTTTCAATTGTCCATGGGAAGCAGTGCAGGTACAAAACAGAATCATACATTCCACAGAGTGGAACTTCAATATTACTTGGATTTCCAAAGATGACAGTGGGGGAAATAGTTCCCTTATTCAAACATCTACTCTTTATTGAAAATTCATTACATGCTGGATGTTGCCTATAAGAAGGATCCTATTAAAAAAACACTCTGTGGGTTGCAGTTTGAGCTCTGATAAATACTGAAGAGACTCTCCATCATTTTGTAGTAATTGCCATATTCTGCAGTCACAATTGCTGGCTAAGTAAGAGTATCTACTATTAGATATTGCTAAAGACTCTTCTCTGCTTGTGGCTTTCAGTTTATGTTCAAGAAGTGATTCTATCCTGATTTTCTTGCCAAGAGGGTTTTCGTACTTTGATTTGCGGAAGCAGTAAGAAAATAGCAGCATCCTGCAATGTTCCAAAATGAATTTCTCTAGTAGGTGGATGCATGAAGCTGGGTGAATTTAGAACCATATATATATATTAAACTCAGATTGTTCATGCACCTTTCCTTCCCTTCCTCTAATTCTACATCTACCTCTACATCTACCCTTCCCCTTCTCCTTCCCACTACCTGTCTCAGAAAACTTGATGTAACAAGTCTATATCATGGGGAAGTAACATTCTCATGGAGAAATGAAAATGGCTGAACCATTGCCAAGAAAGACTATATGTTGGGCTATCAGATCTGGGTTACAAAAGTCTATGTGACCATTAGCAGCACAATTTTATCTTTTACTGCCATCCAGTCATCTGATATACGAAAGAAAGCATATACAATGGTACACTTGCTTAATGCAGAAAATAACTTACATAATTCATATCTATCGGGAACACCTGATTCTGTGGTAGGCTGATGACAGGAAAGTTCTGTAATACAAAGAATGGATGGGTTTTTAAAACCTATTCTTGCATGAGTTTTAATGCAATTCTGTGCATGGCTATTCAGTTCAATTGGAATCGCTTCTAGCAACCTTAGCCTGAAGGCATAAAAAAATAATTGCTAGATCTGGCATTAGTGCAACAGTTCTTCATACTTTGCACTTTAATGTTCGGGGACAGAGAGCATATCTGCAGAGTAATATCTGGCAAATGAATCACAGATAGTTTTTCACAAAATAATTTTAATCCTTCATCATTATCAGACTGCTGAAAGTTTGCTGCCTACTAAGATATATACCGTAATTATTTGCAGATCTTGTGCTTGAGCTGTTTATCATACACATATACAATTAAGCTTGGAAGACAGCAACTTTTGAT
Source organism: Pseudoxenodon macrops (assembly GCA_032467955.1). Taxonomy (NCBI): domain Eukaryota; kingdom Metazoa; phylum Chordata; class Lepidosauria; order Squamata; family Pseudoxenodontidae; genus Pseudoxenodon; species Pseudoxenodon macrops. The sequence continues at coordinate 272,069 of JANHFT010007106.1, read as the reverse complement.
AGAAAATTATGTATAATATTTGCGGAATAGTAATGGATTAAAAAAAAACATTTGGCTTTAGAAAACTCTCCACTGCATTATAAATACCATCTTCTAATTTAGTATGACAACCATAGCCTTGTGGTGGCAAATAAAATATGAGGAAATACCACTTATTGTTATGTTACCATTCTTATATTCAGAGCCCCCCTTTGCATAGCAGAGAGGGAGAGAACTGATACCACTGGATCAGTTTTGTAAACAGTATTTTTAGTCTAGTTCATTTTTCTGTTGTCAATTTAACAAAACTATTCAAAAGATAATGAACAAAGTGATGGTATATTAATTTTATTTTTAGCTTACCATATTTGGAGGCTGATTTCCTGGTAGGTTTGGATCTGGAATCAGCTTTGCTGGAGGCAGTACAGCTCTTTGCCGGGACTACAATTTAGAAAGGAATGCGGTGAATACTTTTATTTATTAAATTTATACTTTGTCTTCAGAACCCAAAGCAACATACATTTTACTTCCTTTTCTAGTTTTATCCCCATCAATAACCTTGTCAGGAAAGTTGGGTTCACATCAGAGGTGGGTTCCTACCAGTTTGGACCGGTTCTACCGAGTAGGTAGTAGGCTGCTGGTGACATCACAGAGACGGTTCTGCTCCGTGGGCACCGCCATCTTTTTTTTGAATTTTATTTTTTTGGGGAGGAATTCAAATTTCTTTCGGGTTTTTTTCTTATGCGCAGACACAGAAGCCGAGTTTCTGGCACTGTGCATGCGTTGCCATCTTGCTTTTGGCCTTTTATGGAGGGGGGGATTTTTTGGTTTTTTTTCTACTGCACATGTGCTCACGCCCACGCAGCGCGGGAGGCAGCAAATCGGCAGTGAGGTAAGTTAGAACCCACCCCTTGGTTCACATAGATGTTGAAAGACCCAAAATTACCTATGGAAATTCTATGGCTAAAAGTGGACTAAAACTTTTATCTTCCTGAACTTAATCCAACATTTTAACTACCATACCATGCTTGGTTAGATACTGAAATTTAATTTAAATTAATTGAAAGGCTCAGGGTAAGGTTTTATGATTATTTACATTCTAGAAGAAAAGAGTTCTCTTGGAGAACAAAAAGCATACTTCCATCCCAAAGTCCTGATTCTGACCTGTATTTTTAATTCTTATTAGTAACTGCCTTTGCTAACATGATTTGAAAGACTATTTTCATTCTCTCCCTCTTAGTCTAAGACCACTAGTATCTTTGTACATAGTGGCTTTCAATAGTCAACAAGATTTTCAGTTGTAAGAGTCTCCAGGAAGGGAGCATCTTACAAAGAATATTACCAAAATGCTACAAATGGTGCTTGTGGTTCAGTTTCAGTGAAGATAAAGGAAACAGTGCTTTCACTACACAACCCTCTGTCTGCCATAATTATATGAAGAGATTTGTTAGTCAAGCTGGGGATTGTTGTAAAATCCAAGGAAAAGAAAAAGGAAAGATAATGAGAAGCTCGGGTATAATAGCATTATAAATATATATATATATATAACAACATTAAAGTAGTTCATATGAGCACTAATTGCTGCAACTTGAAGCAAGGATTAAACCCTAAGAATTTTCCTGATTAAATGATAATAATGGACCACTCTCTTATTCATCTCAGAAAACCTCTGGATATGCAAGCATTTATGGCAAATTAAAAAAAAGGGAGGGAGGGAGCATATTCCACGAATATTTTCAAAAAAAGTTTGCAGATTGAGACTGGGAAACACTATCCTCCCTGCTCCCAGTGAATGTCTCCCTTCGGCACAATAGAAAATGCTTGGGAGGCATCATTTGCAACTGGAGAGTCCTTTGGCTTGTACGTCATCTCCATTTGCAAACAGCAGAGATGGGAGAGGTTGAGAGAAGCTCAAAGGTGGTTCTGGCAAATGTAAACTACATTGTAGGCAATGAGGAATTAGCCTTCTCAGGCTCTTCTTCCTCCAACTGTTGTTCTGTCATTTTTTTCCCCTGAATCTCAGAACACACCAGATTCCTTGTTCCATTTGGAATCAGGCTTTCCTTCTATGGGTGCTTATAAGACCTTTTGCTATCTTAGATTCTGGGCCACAGGTGTCCGACCTTATCAACTTTAAGACTTGTGGACTTCAACTCCCAGAATTCCCCAGCCAGCCATGTGTCAGGGTTCCAAGTAATAACCCCAAGGCAATCAAAACTCTGAGGCCTAGAGTTTCCTCAAAGCACAATTTTATTTGGGATGTCACATTGGCACAGCTGGTGAAAGCCCGACTCTGAAGGACCCAGGGTTTTCCCCACCCACATCAAAACCCAAAGTTCTTGCCCCCAGGTCACATGTCCATCACATGGTCTAATCAGGTCGCAGTCCCAACTCTGGCTGGCTTTGGTCTATGCCCTTCCAACACCTGGTAGAGCGTCCTTGGCTCCCATGGGAAAGACTGCTATTTTGGCTACACATCCCCTAGCTATCTCTACCTCCCCCCCTCATGTTCCCACAGCTCCACCCGGCCTTGCTGTGGTAGCCCTGAAGATGCTCCCAAAATGGGTTTAGGGCTGACACCAGAGATGGGTTCTGAATCTTCTTACTGCCAGTTTGCTCAGGGTTGCGCCTCGAGAATGTGCATGGCACTAAAAAAATCCAAGATGGCAGTGCCCACGGAGCCACTGACAGAACCAACTCCATGACGTCACCGCGGAATTACTATCTACTCTATAGAACCAGATAGAACCAGTAGGAACCCACCTCTGGCTGACACCATGCTGGCTGGGGAATTCTCGAAGTTGAATTCCTCATGTTTTAAAGTTGCCAAGATTGGACATCCTATTCTAAGCTAAATTGATTGCCATTAGATTTGGGTTTTGTTTGAACTATTACCTAACATATAAAGTTTATTTTCTTCAAGCCAGCAATAAGATTAATTAGTAGCTACTGGTCAATTTTATCTCATTTTTATTTTTTGTGTTGTTTTTATCCCATTATTTCCTATTTCACTTTCTTTGTTTTTAAAAATGTGTTTACTTATTTTTATTTATTCAGAATATGTTATTTGGCTTCATATCATAAATAGAATTGTTGTTATTTTATAGCACTATATATCAGAACAATTGCAGCGCAAGACAGTTAAAATGTGACCTTTTTTTAACCAACGTGTTTCCATTAAGAGAAATAAAAACGGCAGTACCTGAGCTTGCTGTTGAGTATTACCGACGGCTATATATCTTTGCAACAGGCGTAATATCTGGCAAATGAATCACAGATAGTTTTTCATAAAACAATTTAATCTTTCATCATAATCAGACCACTGAAAGTTAGATACCTAAGACATATGTATAATTATTTGCAGATTTTCTTGTGCTGGAGCTGTTTACTATGCACATATATACTTAACAGCTCCTTTTGATGGAAAATTATCTATTATGTTTGCAGAATATTAGTGGGATTTTTTTTTTAACCTTTTTACTTTAGAAAATTCTCCAGTGAATTATAAATACCATAGAATACAAACAGCATGATTAAAAAGAAAACACCTTAAAGGACAATAGTTTTGATCAGTACCTTTGATTATACAGAATTTTCAACAGTAATTATAACAAATAAATTAAATATTTTTTTTCCAGGAAGTGAACAAAAAATCCTGAAGTTCTGCTTATTCTGGCTGCAGTTTTGCTCGCCAGCTGCTTACATTCCAAGAGCAGCTATGGGATTAATGCTGGAAGTCTAAAATTACTCCATTGAACGTATAAAGATTTACTTTTGAGTAAACATGCCAAAGACAGCACCGTACATCCGTCTTTCCCAATATGACATGTTCCACCTGTGTGGGCCTCTAATTCCAAAACCTTCCCAACCAAAATGCTCATTGCAATACTGCTTTAACTGCCTGCTTGGACAATTGCCGTTCACAACATCTGGAGATTGCCACCTTGGAGAAGGCTGATTTACAAGATTGCAGTCACAATTATTTCTTTTTTAACCTTCCCCCCCCCCTCTTGTCCTTCCGTGGATAGAACAGAGGATTTCTTTAAAAGGAAAGGGTGGAAATAATGGAAAATAATGCCGTGTCTGGAGATAGCTCTATCATAAGATAAATTGAACCAGTTAGTAGTAACATGACTTTATAAGAATTGGTGGGAAATTGGTGGGAGATAGGAGGATCTGGTTCATGAGGCACTTACATTCATGTGGTGTAAGTCCCATTGAAATCAGTCTCTTGTTACACTGATACATACTCCCTTCTAATGTACTTCAAGATTATTCTGAACTTTTGAATGGATGACACGTTAGGGTAATTTGTTAGAAAGTTTATAAAAATTCTATGGAAATATTCTGCCTGAGACACCAAATTGTCCTGGACTAGTTTTGGCCTTTTTGTGGCTACTCAAGAGCCGTGGTGATTCAGTGGTTAGAATGCAATACTGCAGGCTACTTCTGCTGCCTGCCGGCTGCCTGCAATTTGGCAGTTCGATTGTCACCAGGCTCAAAGTTGACTCAGCCTTCCATCCTTCCGAGATCGGAAAAATGAGAAACCAGATTGTTGGGGGCAATATGCTGACTCTGTAAATCGCTTAGAGAAGGCTGTAAAGCACTATGAAGCAGTACATAAGTCTAAATGTAATGCTATTGCTACTCTGTCTTCTCCATGACAGCAATACAGCTGCCTCCATTCCTGATTCATCTGGTTCAGATGGCGTATTGCAAAGACAGGGGGAAGCAGCGAACCACAAAGGAGCAGTGGGGAAAATTTTTGGCAGAACTTTACCAATTCATCTTGTAACATTCTCTTGGTTCCTTCAGAGCACTGATTTAAGTGATTTGAGAGAAAGGGTACCAAGTCTGATGAGGATCTCCATTACTCTTTTGTTTGGCCAATAATAAGCGATAAGGTGAGCCAAAGTAGAGAAGGTGACTAAGGAAACTAGAAGCTCAGACCAAAGTAGAGGAGCCTAGGCCTCATAATAATGTGTCAACATTTTCTAGATAATTAAACAATTCAGAACATGCAATGGATGAACATGCAAACATATACTGCTTTGGCCACAAACAGGCCTGCATCCTCCCCCTCCCCCGCTGTCACCCCAGTATTATTTACTTCTTTGCTGCTGCTTGTAGCCAGAATCCCACCAATGTGGTTGATCTGAGGAGAAAGAAGATAAATTCTAAATGAAGCATACCAATACGTTTTAATCTCCTCCTAAATCATTATTCAATGACATCATCCAGGAGGAACAATACTATGCCATTCTCACAGATATGTCCAAGGCTAGGGAGCTATAAAAATAAGACTTCCATTAACCACCCACAATGAAATCAAGCAGAGAAATCAAACCTCACTTGCATTCTTTGAGTGCAAAAAAAAAATGATGCACATTGTTTACCAGGCACTTCCTTATATCAGTACATATAAATACTCTGGGGGGTTATTTGCACACTCCCAGCAATATTAAGGTTGCATTGGTTGCCAGAGAAACATTAACATAACATATGATTCATTTCTCAATGAGTGTCCACTCCTTTTCTGGTGGTTCTTTAAAAGCACGGTGGTAAAACACAGAATCATAGAGTCTTAACTATTCACAGCTTTCCTCAACTGTTTAATTACCAACACATCACCAAAATATTTTAATGTAGTACTGAGAAATTCTCCTGGGATTTCCAACACTAAGACAATCACCAGTTTGAAAGACATCAGAAATTCATGGCCAGAGAGGCTCTTTACTCCACTATTTTTCAGATTATTTTCCTAGAAAATAATCAGGAAAGGTACTAAGCAGAGGTGGATTCCTACCGGTTCGGACCGGTTCTACCAAGTAGGTAGTAGGCCGCTGGTGACGTCACGGAGCTGGTTCTGTTGCTCTGTGAGCGGCGACATCTTTTTTGGGGAATTGTTTTTTTTTGTTTTTTCCCCACAGATTTTTTCTTCTTCTGCGCATGCACAGAAACTGAGTTTCTGGCACTGCGCATGCATCGCCATCTTATTTTCAGCCTTTTTTATTTTATTTTTGGGAGGTTTTTTTTACTGCGCGTGCATGTGAGGCGCGCCCACGCGGCGCGGGAAGCAGCAAACCGCCGGCTAGGTAAATTACAACCCACCCCTGGTACTAAGGTGTAAATTGCTGTGAGAAATAAGATAATTTCCTAATCAATGGTCTTTCTCAAGCCATTCTCCTTTCATCCATTTCCTTCAGTTAACATTTGATCAGAGCAGCTGCCAAGAACAAACTCTGCTCCTTGTTGCCTCACTTTACATAGCCACAAAGAATCGGAGGCACCTTGGAGGCCAACTTAAAGTGATCCTACAAAGCTTTTAACTTTTTTCTTTGAGAAAAGAAAATTGGGGGGCACTGATCCAGTCCTACAAATATATAGAATAAAGAAAGTCAAGTCACCTGGGAGTTCAATTGAGTTTTGCTCGACTCCTGGTATCTTATATGGACTCTGATGTTTTCTCAGCATAAGAACGTTGTCTGCTATTAGTTTCTTTTATCGCTAACCATTTTCTCTCCCTCTGTGTCTCTCCATTCCTCTCTTTTCTTTTTACCCTCTTTCTCCTTCACTCTATCGCTCCCTGGTTATAGTTCAGCTTAACATTATGTATTTTGTTTCTGTTCTAGTTCACACTTCACTGTGTGTTTGTAATAGAGTCAATGTTCAATATATATAAATATATTTGGTAACTTTCTGAAAGGATGTTAAATCAGTTTAACCCAGCCCTTCAAATATTATTTTCAGTGTTGCCTCTGGGGCACTTAAAACATTAATGGGGAAGGATGGGGAGGCTCTGATTCAGTCTCTCTTTTTCCTCTCAACTTCTCTTTATTCCTCTTTTTTTTCCCTAACTTTATTTCAACAAAATAAAAACCGCAAAAAGAAGTATAGTCCTAGAACACTGAAACCAGTTAGAACATAGAACAATTGGAAGGGGCCTCAGAGATCTTCTAGTTCAACTCCCTGCTCAAACAGAAGACCCTAAACCATTTCAGACAAATGGTTGTCCAGTCTCTTTTTGAAAGCCTCATGTGATGGAACAACACCCACAACTTCTGAAGGTATTATTTTTGTTCTCATTTTCAATTCATCAAGCAGAATGTTTTATTACTTTCAATCTCCGAACATGTACATAAGCCCATGCCCAGACATCGCACAAATAGTGGAGTATTATCATGGTTTAGATATTTCCCAATGCACCAGACATGTGAAATCTAAGAGATCTAGTTGACTATAAGAGTGTGATTTCCTCATCTCTCCTTCAAAAGAGAAGGTGGGGGGGTGTGATTTTATACAATTTAACCCAAGTGGTTAAGATTGTTTCAGACTGCCCAGAAGGCATATATATTGCCTGCAGACAAGCTATCTGAAAAACAAACTGAAAGAGGAAACAATTGCAAACTTCCTCCTCCAAACATCATTAAGAAACCACAAAATCTTGAAAAAGCTTAAAATTCAGCACATGCCTTGCTCCCAGTTCTCCTTCCTACAACAATGTAAAATAAAAAAGACATCTGTAGTTCTCTCCCTAGGATGTGTGGAGAAGAGAAACATCCCAGAAAACTGAAATTCTATTTAGAAATGCTTGTAATTGGACATTTTTACAGCTGTTTAATACATGATGTTTTGCTACCTAATGAGAATAGGTAAAATCAGATAAAAAAGCAAATTAATTTACACAAATTAAAATCCCAAATTTTGAAAGATGGGGAGGGATTTGGTGCTTGTGCAAGCTTAGATTTACAGAGAACAAGTCTGTTTGGCATCAGAGTGAAACTTGGCTCTATGCTTAATGAAATACATCATACACTTTCAGCTTGCTAAGAAGGTACACCACCAAAAGAAACACGTGAAAAAATTTAAATATAACTTACTGGTATGGAGAATGTCAGCCCCAAAAGAGAAAGAAGTAAAATTATAATCTTCATATTTCAAGTCGGTACCTGTATGAAGGAATCAGAAATTTGTTTTATTCTCTAGTATTTTATAAGCATCATTATTCACAAATATCAACCTTGACATTACAAGTATCTCTTACCCCACAATTCTCTTGCAGATGTAAACAGAACAACAGTTTGGTGCCTAGAGTTTCATTAAAGCTCTTCCCTCAGTACCTGTAACCCTTCTGAATGGTATCTGTCCCCCTTGCATGAATTTAAACTCCTATTCAGGTGGGTAGTCATCAGAGCAAAACCCACAGGTGATAATTTGTGTATCACGCAGTACCCAACATCTTATTATCAGTAAGTATCATTATGTCGCAGAATGTCTGTGGTCATGGAAGGATTTTTTTTTCTTTTCTGAGAAGGAATGGAATAATATATTGAATGGGCTAAACAAAATTGGGTCCACTTTTTTCAGGGTCAGAGTAGATGAACAATAGCATGATTTGTAGTCTAAAAGCATCTTGTACACACCGGGATCTCAGACTAGATCAGACAGGAACAGAAGGTAACAACTTAAAAATGGCCATCCACTTACTGTTTAGATACCCCAATGTCTGATTTCTCCTGTACCAAAGGTGGTATTCAGCTGTTTCGCACCAGTTCGACCAAACCGGTAGTGGCAACCTGTGGGCGCTTCGCCCACCCGCCTGGGCGCAATCCCGTCCTATAACGCTGTATTGTTTGACGTCGTATGTATGTGTGAATGGCGCGCACGAGTGAATTGCTGTGTTTTGTGACACCGCACGCATGCACGCATGTGCTCACATTTCCGGTGCTGGGCAAACCGGTTGTTACAGGATGTGAAGCCCACCACTGCCCTGTACTGCCTTTATTTTATTTTTTTAATCCTATACACAACTACTCTTTTTGAACATCTAGTTTGGGCTCCAAAAGGGATCTTCTTGAGATGGTTTCCTCATGTCCCTCCAACTTTATCACAAACATGTTTCACAAACTATGTTTAAATTCAAAGTTCTCATGATAGTGGCTTTGCTTTCTTCATCCCCAGTTACAGCTGAAGCATCTTGAAATTCTCTTTAGCTATTCCAATTTCAAAGGAGAGATTTCCCCCTTCTCCTGACACTATTTTTGCTGTGGACATTAGGATCCTTCATCAACCATATGATAGATGATCTGGTCAAAGGCTGGAATCTTCCTACCCCCTATTGGCAATTTTAGGCTGTAGAAGCATAGCTTCCCCCTGTCCAGCTATTGTAAATTGTTCTCCATGAGTTTTAGTTTAGGCTGCAGAACAGAGCTCATACCCTACTTCCACACAAGCACCTGTCCACATGATGATTGACAGGTTCTTCTAATGTGCTTGTCAGTTCTTAGTGATCTTTTTAAAGATGTTTGGAGTTCTTCAGTTCTCTGACTGGAGAACTGGAAAAGTTTCTTGGATGAGAAGTGAACCATCTTCAAGGAAAAACAAAGTCCAGTTGCCTTTTGAAAAAGCACCTTAGGGAATCACCAGGTCTTAATGGCTTTCCAATATACCCACAGAGTTGGTGCTGGTCTAATGTTATTCTCCATAAGCAATGGAAAATGGCCTCTTGTGTAGAATTCTGTTTAGAGTAGAGACCTAAAGATATAGCTTGCTCTGGGGTCCCACGTCAAACTGTAGATCACATCATGACTGACTGTAAACTGTGGGCATATACCGGTCCAGTATCTGTTAATGGTTAGACAACCTAGATATTGGTATTTAAACATAGGTCTTTTAAACATTTATATTTTATTGTGTTCTACTAATCTAGTTAATATATATTGCTAGTCCATGTATGATATGCCATATGCTAAATAAATAAATAACAACTTGCTTATTAGTGGTGATCCCTTCTTACTTTACCTTGCTTCATGCCTGCTAGATTAACAGGTTGACTTTATATCTACTTCATATCTACTTCATGTCTACTTCATGCCTGCTAGGCTAACAGCTTGCAGATGTGAAGAAAGGGTATGGGTAAAGGAAGTAAGAGCTCCTTGCAACCCCTCCTGTCCACCTGTTACCTATCAGTCAGTCAGTTTTGCATTTAATATAAGTTTAGCACTCTTTCAAAAGAGTGCTAAATTCATATTCAGAAAGAAATCCAAGTGATCGGAGTGGCGCAGTGGTTAGAATGCAGTACTGCATGCTAGCTCACTGCTCAGTGCCAGGAGTTCAATTCTGAGTGGCTCAAGGTTGACTCAGCCTTCCATCCTTCCGAGGTCAGTAAAATGAGGAGACAGGTTTTGGGGGGACAATATGTGGACTCTAAACTGATTTTTTATGTACTGTGAAGCAGTACATAAGTCTTAGTGCAATTGCTATCAGAGCAACTTAGCCGTCAAGCAGTTTGAGAAATGGTGAGATGTTTATTCCAGGCAGTTTATCTATAGCCTCCATCACACTTTAAAGTAAGTGACTGGTTGATGTTTTCTCTGTCAGCAGGTAACACTCAGAGTGAGGGAAGCCAGGAGAATCTACTCCTTTTCCTTAACTTATTCTGCAATAAACCTGTAAGGACAACACTCACTTCCTGAGACAGAATAAAACTTGATAGTGGAGCAGGAAGATAGTATGTGACTATGCTTTTGCAGTGATTATAGATGTTCATCTATGAATAATTACATCGATTATTCTACATCAAGGAAGCTTCAGCGTGGAATTTTAGCTGGGTAAGATATTGCATAAATTCTTCAAGTGTGTTCTATTTACCAGGCCTGTATACAATGTTCTATAATTATTATTATGTCACTTTTACAATAATGCAATAAACATTTTACTGGAGCATTTTATATCCTACTATTATTTCGGCCCTTCTTGCAGTCTTTTAATAGCAACTTTTGTTGTTTTACTTGGACTAAATTCTCTTTTATCCTCTGGTTTGTAAATCCCAGTCTACTTACTTTATTTAGATAAGGAAGGACCATTTTGGCCCGGCTGTTTCATTATTTGCTGGAGTAGAGGCTGTGTATACTATATGTCTGTGTCACAAGACAAGCATGGACAACAGAATCATACAGTATGTATGACAGTCATCCACATTTTTCTTTCTTTACCTTCTCCAGCAATCTTAGACAGAATGGGTGGGTGGGTGAGCGGTAGGGCAATGAAAGCAAGGAAGCTTCCCTTTTAGTAACCTGCTCACACATTCCTGGTTTTCCACTGTGGGAAACCGATACTTTTGAGCACAATCTCTGGGAATGAAAAAAAAAAGCATCATCTCACTTACTATAAGTTTGTCTCACCTCTGCTCAGGATTGCTACTTTCTTTTGCTAATGAGTTGGTCAAGTTGGGAAAAGGAGAGTAAATATTGGCAGGAAAGAGAAATCAATGAAGCTTTTTCCTTATTTCCATTGATAGAAACCAAAGATCTTTTGCCCCGTTTATCAGCTGGCTGGTGAGAAAAGCAGGTTAGAACCCTAGAAGCCGTGGTGGCACACTGGTTAGAGTGCAGTATTGCAGGCTACTTCTGCTGACTGCTGGCTGCCTGCAATTTGGCAGTTCAAATCTCACCAGGCTCAAAGTTGACTCAGCCTTCCATCCTTCCGAGGTGAGTAAAATGAGGACCCAAATTGTTGGGGGCAATATGCTGACACTGTAAACTGCTTAGAGAGGGCTGTAAAGCACTGTAAAGCAGTGTATAAGTCTAAGTGCTATTGCTATGATCCCATCATCCACACTTTTTGTGACTGAAAACAACATATGATCTGCAATCCAGGGACTGTCATTGGCAAGATGGACAAAACAGTAGCAGCGGAGCAATCAAACACGTATGTTGATTTCTAATAAACCTGATTTCTGGTTTAGTATTGAGTCTTGGCCAGGCTATTCATTTTCTTCTTCTTCTTGCCTTCTTACCTTTACCGATCCATCTTTCTTAGTCTTAATGAACCTCCCCATCCACCCTCCAAAAGGACCGTTTTAACAAGTTCTTTCTTGTATCAATCCCACACCTAATGTGATAATTGGGTAAGTGGCCATCCCATTAAAATTAATGGTTATGCAGAGCTAAATTGTCTTTGAGACTATAAAACAAAGTTGTAATAGAGATGAATGCAGCATCAGCAATATAGAAAGCAGGGTTAATTTTTTTGTGATAACAGAGTGGAAAATGACAGCTCCAACTAATGGGGTATAATTTCACTTCTCCACCTGTTCTGTAGAGCACAAAGAAACAAATATTTCCCTTCTAGGTTAAGAGCTGCATGTAATAAATGAATTATTCTGTAGATTTGTACAGTAAGCAAAAGCATGATTCATAACAGACTTAGTGTAACTATATATAATGGCGAAAACCAATCAACACATCTGATTCACAAGGTACTCCTAATCCCCTACTGATCTCTGAAAATAGTGTTGGTACTGTTTTGCTAGTTAAGAGCTTCCTTTCCTGTATGTCTAACGACTACAAAAATAACTCCAAATCCATCTTGACGCAGGGCTCAGTCATCAAAAATCAGTCTGTCTGAAATCAAGGAAACTCCTGTCTCACTGGGGAGAACAGACCATTTATTGAGAGAGAAAAAGCTGTTACCCTCCCAAATAGAAAAAAAAATGTTTAGGGGCTATAAACGACTTATCCTTCTCTTGCCAAGTTGCTCCACAAGAACAGCATAATTTTGTCCCCAATATCCATCCATAGTTTTTCCAATTCATTTTACCCTCTGTTCCACATAAGGTGGTTCTGCTATCCAATAGTTGGGATTTGGAAGTGTTGTTTCTAGATAAAGAGTCTGTTCAGTCTCACAGTAGATTAAGCTATGATGTAGAATGGGCAAGTGAGATAGGATTTTCCTTTAGTCCCAAAGAAACTTTTTCAAAAGACAACTGGACTTTGTTTTTCCTTGACGACGTCTCACTTCTTGGATGAAGCTCCTTTGGTTCTGTCTGAATGGTGGAGGATGAACGGATTTCTTTGCAGTCATCTGGTCGTTAGCCCTCTCCCTGAGACCTCATGAGGCCACTTGGAGATTTATCTTTGCACTCAGGGTCACCTGAATCACAGTGCAATTGGTTATAGAATCTTCTTGGAACTGTTGAAAAGATAGATGGTGTCTCATCCTTCCCCCTGATAACATTGAGGGCTGCTCAATGTTGACATAAATTCCTTCTTTTACCCCTCTTTAAAACCCATCCTCCACCATCCAGTTTCAGTGGTCAGTACCTATCCTTCCATTCCCCCCCATCCCCCTGCCATCACAACTGATGAAGCTTCTTGGATGAGAAGCGAAAGATTTTTTTCTTGTTTCTCAAGGGAAAAACAGTCCAGTTACCTTTTGAAAAAACACCTTTGAGACAACAATGACCTGGCTGACTGAGAATCTCCACAGACTTGTGAGGAGAATGACTTTATTGGCCACTGATAAAAGGAATAATCAGGTCAAACAATGAAAGGACCACTGGTATATCACTTACCCACTGTGCATTTTCATGGATACAGATATTGCTGTTTTCATGCTCACAATGCATGGAGTTTGGCTTTGACCATCTCAGATAGGATCTAGCTTTATGACTGTACTTTGTCTTGTTATATTACTACAGAAGAAGGAATGGCAGAATCTTGGAGCAGAGTGAAAAGGTGCATCAGCCTAGAATCCTTACGTAGCCACAAATGAACTAGGTCCAACCCACCATTGAGTGCAGTTGACCCTTATCTAGCTCTAGCGAAGTACTGATTGTTAATTGAGAAGATTCCTAGGCATAGGCTTTTAGCAACAAATCAGCCTAAAGTATGTCTTTTGTGCCTGATAATTACCATTCCAATTTATATCCAGATTGTATTGTTTTCTAAACAGAGGCTAACCTCAACCACATGAGGCACTAAGCATTTGTCCTGTTATTTGAAATGCTGACACTATAGCACTCACTGAAAGCAGGGATTCCTTTACACAACAGATCATGCATAGCTTCACAGCAACAGAGCAGACTGTCCATACTAGGTCATAATCAGGACAAGTCAAAAATCCCAACTCCAGAGTCAGCAAGCAAGGGACCTACCAGCCTCTTATTTTTACTTCCTCCTTGCAGTCTTGCTGTGAAATTGAAACCAAACTCACTCAATCAGTGCTGAATTTAGTTGCCATGACAGCAGATATGTCACAGAGGAGGCTTGTGTGATAATACTTCCTGCCTCATTATTAGATTATTTTTGCTGCAGATAAAAGTCTGTTTCACACTAGATACTAATATGAAGTGTGCAGTGCAATGTTGCAAGTTGGACAATATAGATAAAAACACAATTTACTAAATAAATGGCAATATACAGACATAATCCTTTCAGTAGATAATAGAACATTTCAAGGAAAGTGTTTATATTACACTTCCAATTCTCTCATGTCATGGTTCTGTTTGTTGCAGATATAGAATAGAATAGAATAGAATTCTTTATTGGCCAAGTGTGATTGGACACACAAGGAATTTTCTTTGGTGCATGTGCTCTCGGTGTACATAAAAATACAAGATAAATATAGAAAGACATACTGAACAATAGTGATGATGTCCATTGATACTTGGTCCTAGGTTGACAAAAAATAGTGAAGCAACTTCTTATTGTGAGGGGTCCTTGGTGCTCTCTGAACTTGGTTGTTTTCTGGCAGACATTTCATTACCTAAACTTGGTAACATCATAGGCACTGATGATGTTACCAAGTTTGGGTAATGAAACATCTGGAAGAAAACAACCAAGCTCAGAAAGTACCAAGTACCCCTCATTTCAACCCTCAGCTACAAATATTCTCCTTTATTGGTACTTCTTCTTGTTTTAAGAATTGGTCAGTTCTAGCTTTAACCCAGTGCTTCCCAAACATGGGTAAATTGCCCCAAATTAAAAGTAGATTTTTGTAGTGTTTTTGTTCCTTTGTGTAATGCCCATCACACCAGGGACATTTACGGTAAATTTAAAGTGGGAGGCTGTGAGTTCAGGTTCTGCCTTAGCCATGAAAGGCAACTGGGTGACTTTGAGTTAGTTAGTCACTGTCTCTCAATGTAATCCACTTCGCAAGATGGTGTTGTGGGGGAAACGGGTGAAGAAATCTGTACTGGAACATCACCTTGAGTTACTTGCAAAAATTATAAAGGCAGGATACAAATAAATAAATATAATTGACATAGGTTGCCATATGTACCAAAATATATTTGGAAATCTTATTTAGCATTCCTAATATCCATTTTAAGTTCTCCTGGCTAAGACAAAAATGATGAAATTGAAATGGCATAAAGTTCATTCAGTGATATATCCTTTTTATAATACTGGTAGTCTTTAAGATGTGACTGGCCCTTGAAGTTTGATAAGACAATTTTTGGAGGCCTCCAAGTTCCTTAACATTTACTATGTTACTCCTGTGAGGGACTTGATGCTTCTGAGTGGCAGAGGTTATCCATTGCTCTGTAAGTCTCTCTGCCTTCATCATTTTGCTCTGTAGCTCCCATATAGAACAACAGTTGTTTTCTCCCCATCCTGGCCCACACAGTGCTTTAGTCATGCCTGAAGGGCTTGTCCTCTACCCTACTGAACAAGGCCTCCTTTATTCAAGTGTATAACAAGTTTTTAGCTTTTTTCTTTAACGGCACCATATAAAAACAACAACCCACAGTCTAGCCTATCTGATTCCTTTTTTAAGTCTCAAACACACTCCTTTCTAACATGGCATGTTAAAATTGTAAATGAGATGACTGAAATAATTTTTTAGAGAAATAATCTGGTATAAGATGATTCAGTGTGGCAATGTACATAAAAAGGAACACATTTTCAGTTGTAAAGCTGGGGTAAGTCTGTCAAAGAGGACCTTGTTTTATTCCTACGGTGCAGTCAGAGAATTCGATGGTGGGATTTTGCTCCCTTATTAAGAGATTCCCTGGAGGGAATTCTGCAGAAGAAGATGGCTCTATTCCCATTCCATCTTCATTTTGCTTTGGAGAGTATAGCAAGCAGGTTTACAAGCTGTCCATTTGACCAGTCAAGCTTCCAATCCCTAGATTATTATTTTTTATTTCATGCCTTAAAAAGTGAAGGCTTTTTTCCTTAGTTCGTTTTTCTTTATAAAAATATTTTAAGAGCATATTTCTTTACCATAGTACCGTATATTGCCCCTGTATTTTTTAATCAGCAACTTACTTCTGTGGGGGCCTAATTTATGCAAACTAGATACGTACAAAATATTATGGTATTTTAATTTTAATGTTAGTAAAATTATTACACAAATATATTGATAAATTGTGTTTCAGCTTGTTCTTATTGTGTCATTAGGTAGCTTGTAACAGCTTGTTCTTACTGCAGTACAGTAATTCAGGTCATCTTTTCATTGTCTCAAATGTGCGTGCACAGATATGTCATTTAGTGAAGAAATGCAGAGATACTAACTGGCCAGGAGTTCTTTTGTCAAGGAGATTAAGTTATCTACGGTATAATAAAATTATACACGTGGATTTATACCATAGTCTTCACGCGCAAGAGTCTTTTTATTCAGTTGGGATATCTTCCTGCCATTTTTCTAAGAGCTAATCAAAACTTCTTTGTGCTGTTTTAGCATTAAAGGTCTCTCAGGGACTTAGTGTCTGGTCTGCCTGAAGTAGCTTGTCTGCCAGCTTTCCATTTGTAATTTTGTAATCCTCCTTAATTGAGATTACATTTGGTCCCTGGGTTGTCTGTCCCTAAAAAGCTTTAAAATATCCCAAAACATATGGTAGCATACGGTAGTTTTGTCCGAATCGAAGTCACAAGGAGACAGTTATTTGTTAGGAACTTATCAATTTATGATTCACAGTGTCATGTTTTCTATAAATGCACAGAGGAAATACCTGACATTGTTTGCCTATAAAACATAAAAATAAATCTATTTTATGCATGTCAGGAAATAATTGGACAGGAAGCTTGTCTGGTAGTAAATTCTATTTCAGCTCATTTGTTGTCATTTCAATACAAACACTTGCAAAGTATTTTTTCTTAAAAGTACATTCCTTTTTATGGAATTTTATACAGAAAAAACAACAAGAAAATATAATTTATAATAATATATAGAAAACATCTCGGATCTTAACTACAGCATAAAATCTTAACTATAAGACACCAAATGATATTGATTAGTCTTAGATCAGTTTTATTGATAAACAGCCAATTCATAAACAAGGACATATAATAAATCCAGGACGGTAATCCTAGAATGACTCTGCCTGCCTGCCTGCCTGCCTGCCTGCCTGCCTATATCTATCTATCTATCTATCTATCTATCTATCTATCTATCTATCTATCTATCTA
>JANHFT010007106.1:238024-254798 GCA_032467955.1 Pseudoxenodon macrops | reverse complement strand
ACAATACAAAAGTTAAAAAACCCATTAAAAACAAATATTATAAATCTGGCCCTATTTAAAAAACCCTTTTAATGATGATTCCACCCATCAAATTTAAGCACATGGGATGCTTTTCTCTCAATCTTAACCACCTTCTCAGTCTTGTGCCAAGGGGGATGTTGCAAAAAACCTATCTTCTTCTCTGCTTCTCTATTTGCATAACCCTCATGGAAGTTTTGAGACCACACTTTTACACTGCATTAAAAGTAATAATAATAATTGGATTCACACGGTCCATGGATGTGAGAATCCACAAGTATCCTGGATGGAATGTTTCTAAGCAACTTAGGACAATTTTCACCCGCATGGCATGACTATTGTCCTTTATCCTAAGATCCTTGAGGCTCTTCTTTTCATGCAAACATTGCCACTGCCCTATCAGGGATACTGAGAAATATCTAGCACTTTCCAAGTTGGAAAGTGCTAGAAGTGCTATCAGAAAGCATTCCTGTCCCACCCACTTACCCCTGCTCTGAGGTCTGCCCCACCCAGTTACCCCTGCCCTCCAAAGGAGATGTTGGCAGTGGTTGTTCTTTTTTATCATACTGCCCCTAAGCCTTTCATGAAAAACTTTCATGTTGAAATCTCACAAAAGATCATGCTCTGTGGCAGCTAGAAGAAGAAAATGTTTGAGGGCTAAATCCATGCAATTAAAAAGCTGCCCAGGAATAAAAAGGAGAAGCAAGAAGTTAGGAACAAAGAAAAGAAGAGACTAATAAGTAGAAGACAAATACATAACATCACAATTTATAATGGTACAGAGAGAAGAGAGAAAAACCTCTTTAAAAAACAAAAGGAAGTTTTGTGGATGGGGTGTTCAAAAAACAGCAGCAGAAAGAGGCAAAAGGCACCCAGAAGGGAAAGTTTAGTAGACACCAAAAAATTAAAAAGAGATACAAGATTCCAAGAGAGAGAGAGATAAAAGTCTGACCCAAAAAAATCAATAAACGATGGCATTTTAAAAAGACTAAAATATGATAATGAGAAATTATATTAATACAATGGGGAAATACCACAATCCCAATAAGTTTAGGTTAGTAGATGGTAATTTAAGATTAGACAATGTAACTGAAGTGCTAATATTAACAGTGTGTAAAAAGATATTGTGAATGTAAAATATTAAGGATTAGAAATAGTGGGGACCTTGAGATATACTCCCGTGATGGATTGAATATTGTTAATAATTAATGTTATTAGTAATCCCATACATTTGGAATATTGATGTTATGGTGAAATAATGAGTGGTTTTTAAAATATTGAATGACAACATGTATTAAGGGATAATAAACACAGGGTGGGAAGAAATGTTATTTATGCTTAAATGAATTAAAGGGAAAATGCAAAAGGAATATGAAATGAGAGTAGTATTGTTTGAAATTGGAAGATTAGAATTCCACATTCTATTTGTATTATTGTTAACGTCGTATAAAAAAGACCTGACCCAATCAATGCACGGTCCACAAAATATGTATGCTTATATTGGGAAAAATAAAAAACTTGATACAAAAATAAAAACCTGTCCAAGCCACAGGAGGAGAAACTGGAAATCACTTTTTCTCAGCTATCAGTTATGGAATTACTGGAGCAACAGAATGGAAGGCAAAGTTGCTGTAAAAAATTTTTTGCAGAGGCAAAACTTCAAGAAATAGTTGCTCAAATTGTTAATTTTATCCACGAGAAGAAGATTTGAGCTTAAAATGTGTCCTTTTGCCTCATAACTCACACTTTCTTGGACTTACAATATGAAGAACTTAATGTTATAATTGAACATTGAGTTTTAATTCTCTCTAGCTTATCCAACTAATTTCTAACGAGTTTTAATTCTCTGGAACATTGTTTCTCAACCTTGGTGGCCTTAAGATGTGTGGACTTCAACTCCCAGAATTGGCTGGGGAATTCTGGAGGTTGAAGTCCACACATCTGAAAGTTGTGCAGGTTTGACACATTGTTGTAGGATTGCCAATTCAGTTCCTTTGTGTCTGGAAGGTGGAGGAAGCAATAAAAGTTTGGTGCGAACCTCTAATTCTAGAGTCCCCTTTTGGTAGCTTTTGCAACCTCATCTGAATGCAGTTCCTGAAAATTGACAGCATAGTTTCTCATTCTTTTCAGGTTCTTCAGAACCCAAAATCATATATCCAACCCTCCAAGGTCTAGCTTTGCCCGTAGAGTTGATGAGTTCCCAAACCACTCCATTTGTAATCCTCAGTCATTCCAAATTATAAAATACAGCATATGATTGCCAAAGGCTACTTTCTCTGTGACAGGAATATTCTGAAGAAAATAATGGCTATCAAATGAGATGTTTATATTTTACTTGGTGAAAATCATGGATCCAACGATGGGAAAAATGGAGTTATAGTGGATCCTGCAAATAAAAAGGATACTCTCACATATGTTTTAATTAAAGTTCATACATAATTAAAGACCCATAGGTAATGCGAAAGTTTTCATCATGCTCCCCATATATTAAACCTGGCCCAGCTTCTAAAGAAAATACAAATTTCAAAGCGTGTTTTTCAAATTCATTTTAATTTAAACATTTATGTACTCCCGGTGATTACATAAATCATTTATTATAGGCAGGAAGAAAATAGCCATTCATGAATCCTAAATATCTTCGATTTAGTGAATTGTGGCAAAAAGAAAACATAAATAGAAGCGAGCACAATATCAGCACGTCTTATTTTTCCACAAAGCAGATTATAACAGGGACTATGAATAATTACATTCCAACTCAAATTCAGGTTTGCATCATTTCTTTGGATATCCTGAGTTATCTTTTAATACTGTTTGCAGTATTGGAGATAAGATGGGGTGTGGCGTTAAACAAAACAAAGAGCTGAAGACCTACACAAGCTGAATTAACCCTTGATTCCCTTGCCATTTTCATGCTCTGATTCAACCCTCTCCTTATCATGTAAATATTCTCTTCATGAATTATTACTTCCTAATCATTCTTAATAGTAGGCTTCTCCTTCTTCTTGGTTCAATATCTGTTGGTGGGCCAGCACCACTTCCTTCATCTACTGGAACCTCTGCATCTGGTTTCACTGGGTTATAATAAAATGGAACAAAATAATATGGCTGATTTTCAACCGAGCCAATCGAGTTGGGATATAAGTATTTTACCCAGTTCAGATATGCATTTGCATAATTTTCATAGTTCTCTTGTGGAATTTGAGGATCCTGTGAAAATAGGGGAAAAAATCAATGTATCATTTCCTTCCCACATAAATGATAGATTAAAATACCTATCCGAATGTCACTTTAGAAACCTGAGGATTGTTTGGACCATTGATATCACATGTTCTATCAGGACTTTCAAATTTCTGAATTGCCTGATCATGCCAAAGTTATGTTTATTTTCTTTATACAATATATCTGCCACTGCCAAATAAAGTTTAGCAGATCAGGGCAAGTCTTTATAATAGCAATAGCACTTAGACTTATATACTGCTTCACAGTGCTTTACAACCCTCTCTTAAGTGGTTTACAGAGTCAGCATATTGCCCCCAACAATTTGGGTCCTCATTTTACCTACCTCAGAAGGATGGAAGGCTGAGTCAAACTTGAGCCTGGTGAGATTTGAACTGCCAAATTGCAGGCAGCCAGCAGCCAGCAGAAGTAGCCTACAGTACTGCATTCTAACCACTGTGCCACCACAGGTCTTATCAGATTTCTCATGCGCTGTATTACTGATTTGATTTTAAAATTGATAGAAATTCACCAGATTGGATAGAGCAGCGGTCCTCAAACTTTTTAAACAAGGGGCCAATTCAAGATCCCTCAGACTGTTGGTGTGTGTGGACTAGTTGGGTGGGCATAGCTAGGTGGTCATGTGACTGGGTGGGTATGGTCAATTTAGCAGTCCATTAAACAATACACACAAATTAAACTTTACTTTGTTATGCTTCTGAGGGTGCAGGTTAGTGAAGGGATGTGGCAGTTTAGTGAAGGGATGTGTCTGCCTTGTGGGGGTGTATGAGGACTTCTTTCCATCTCTCTCTCTCTCTCTCTCTCTCTCTCTCTCTCTCTCTCTCTCTCTCTCTCTCTCCCTCCCTCCATCCATCCCTTTCTCTGGAGGCTGTGGAGACAAAAAATGGGCCTGTTTTTTGCCTCCTCAGCCTCCAATGCCACTCTGCTGCTTAATAGGCCTGTTTTTGGTCTCCAGAAGGTGGGTGAGGGCCGTGGATAGGTGGGGTGATGTGGATGGGGCAGTCTCGTAGTCCCATGCGAGCCAGATTAATGGCTTTGGCAGGCCGTATGTGACCCATGGCCCATAGTCTGAGGACCCCTGGGATATAGGATGGTCATTCTTGTCTATGTTTTCAAAGATGATACTATTTTTCTGCTTAATAATTTAAGAGCCTGTCATATTTACAGCTATGGCAGATTTTTGAAGAGGAAAGCCTTTTTAAAAATGCTTTTTGGAATCACCATATGATGGTGCAACTTTACGTGATCATAAGCCTGTTTCAAGGAGCACCTAGAAACCTTTATTTATCCAAGAGCCTAGCATCGCAATAAGTATTCCAGGTTTTTTCAACATTAAGGGGAAAAGGGACATCTCAGTTACTTTGAAATATTTTAACAAGGGCAATCTCTTTCCAGAAATATACTGGGGATAGATAGATGGTTCCATCTGAGATCTATTAAAATGAAACACCCACGTTCATTACCTATCAAGATTTTGAATGAAGTTTCAATTCCTGCTTGCCATAGTTGCTGGCATTGATCAGCTTATCCAGCATTCCTTCTAATCTATCAAAAGCCATCCATATATTTAACAAAATTAATACATTGGTTTAAAAAAAAGCTTGATGTAGGTTGGAATACAAGCATCAAGATGATTTTCTCTTTGTATCTACAGTACATATCGCAGCCACACTTGAAGCAATATCTTGTGAACTAGTATTTCTACAGCAAACATTCAGACATTTAGCTCAAAACAAGTAAATTAGCTTGTGAAAATGGTACATGTATTATACTCACAAGGAATTGAGAAACACCCAGAGTGAAAAATAAAAATAGCAGTAATGGTACGATGACTCTCATCTTCTAAAGATATGTCTTGACAGGGATTGAAAGAAGAGAGAGAGAAGGAAAATCAGGTCAATGACAAAATGGAAGTGCCAATTGAATCCCTTGATAGAAAACATTTTTTAGCCACATAAAAGGATAAGATACAAATTAGCTGGCACCTGCAGTTAATGGAACATTGTGAATTGGCCTCAAGGGCTGAACAGGATGCTGAGCTGCATTCTGTAAAATGAAAAGGAGTAATACTACATTTATCAGCAATATGACAAATACCTAGGGGTGGAAACCAGGCTCTTTCAGGTGGCATTCATGGCTGAACAGCTGTTTCAGTCTGAGAAAGATTGAGAATTTTTGTTCACTACAACAAGGATCTACCTACAGTATCTTCTATTAATCAGAAATAGAGTGTGGTAATTTACCCCCATTAGGAGAAATGCAATAGAGATGAAGGAACAAGTGCCATCTCAGTTTCTGATTGAAAACGGATCTTATCTATTGCAATCAGGATGTAGGTGCCTTTGCTTCTTTTCAAATACATCTTTCTCTTCTCATTTTTAAACATTCTTATCTTTTTTCTTCAAGGTTTCACATAAAAGCTTTTTTTTTTAAAGCACCCACCTCTGAAACTTTCCAAGAATGATTTCCAAGAATGTTTCTGGGCTCATATATACCCAATAGATTAAAAAGAAGATGTGGGTTGCTACAACAGGTCATGCCAAACAGGTCATGCCAAACCAATCTTACTTCATTCTTTGACAAAGTGATTAAATTAGTAGACCAGTGAAATGTTGTGGACATAGTATGGTTAGATTGCAGTATGGCATTTGACAAAGTAAACCACAACCTTCTTGGTAAGCTAGAAAAATGTGGGATAGACAGCATCACCACTAGATGGATTTGTAACTGGATGACAAACCATACTCAATGAGTACTCCTTAATACTACTCATAGTCAGAGGTGGGAGTCAGCCGGTTTGGACCGGTTCAGGTGAACCAGTAGTAGCGACCCTGGGCGCAATCCCATCCTATATCGCCGTGTTTTTCATGCTGCATACGAGTGCAGACAGCGCACACAAGCGAATTGCCATGTTGTTTGATGTCGCACCCATGTGTGTACAGCGCATGAGAGCGAATTGCCATATTGTTTGACATTGCACGCATGTGCAGATGGTGCGTGTGAGTGAAGCTAGAGTGTGTGCATGCACGCTCACATTTCTGGTGCTGGGCAAACTGGTTTCAACAGTATGTGAAGCCCACCTCTTCTCATAGTAGTAGTCATTAATACATGGAAGGAAGGAAACAGTGGGGTACCACAAGGTTCCGTCTTAGGCCCAGTACTGTTTAATATCTTCATAAATGACTTAGATGAGGGAATAGAAGGGGAATTCATCAAATTTGTAGATGACACTAAACTGGTAGGAATAACCAACACTCCAGAAGACAAGCTTAGGATCCAGAAACATCTTGACAGACTTGAACAATGGACCCTATGCAACAAAATGAAATTTAATGTGGAGAAAAGCAAGGTTTTACACTTAGGCAGGAAAAACTAAAGGCACAAGTACAGATTAGGCGAAACCTGGCTCAAAAACAGTAACTGTGAGAGGGACCTTGAATCCTAGTGGACGATCACTTAAATGTAAGCCTGCAGTATGTAGAAGCAGCCAAAAAAAGCTAATACAATCCTTGGTTGTATAAACAGGCATAGAATCGAAATCACATGAAGTATTAGTGCCACTTTTTAAAATTTTAGTAAGACCACATTGATAATACTTCATTCAGTTCTGGCCACCACATTACAAAAAAGATGTTGAGGTATTGGAAAAAGTGCAGAGAAAAGCAACTAAGATGATTAAGGGCTTGGAGACTAAAACATATCAAGAATGGTTTCAGGAACTGGATATGGCTAGTCTAGAGAAAAGAAGGATTAGGGGTGACATGATAGCAGTATTCCAGTATTTGAGGGGCTGCCACAACAAAGAGGGGATCAACATATTTTCTAAAACACTAGAGGGCAGGACAACAAACTGGATGGAAAATAATCAAGCAGATAAGCAACCTGAAATTAAGGAGAAGCTTCCTAACAGTGAGAACAATTAACCAGTGGAACAGCTTGCCTTCAGAATTTGTGAGCACTTCATTTCTGGAGATTTTTAAGAGGAGACTGGACAGACACTTGTCTGAAATGGTAGGTTCTGGTACAGGGAGTTAGACTACAAGACCTTCAAGGTTTCTTCCAGCTCTATTCTGAATTATTGAGTAACCCATTATTTTGCTCAAAAATGTATTCACCTACTCAGAAATAAGACAAAAGTAAGCCAGGGAAGGAAGAAACCTTTGGGTACCTGGATGAGGCCTTGTGATTGATCATAGAACCCTACTTCTCATTTTGTGACAGCTCTCCTAACACATTCCTCAACCCCCAAAGTGTATAGTCATATCCAGAAAGGTAATCTATCTATGCCCCAGTTGCTTATATGAACAGCAGAGCAAGGAGAACAACAGCTGGGTTACTACCTAGAACAGTTCCTGGTCATGTAAACCACATACAAATTGAATTACTGCAATGTGTTCTAGATCAGGGGTCACCAACCTTTCGGACCTCAGGGATCACTAAATTCATAATTTTAAATCCCGTGGATAACTAATATGATCTGTCTAATGACCGGCTGGGTGGGCATGGCCAACTTGATGTCACTCATGTCGAGGAGTATTTCGCCAGCCTCTACTAGCCCCTCCCCTCCCAGCCACTCCTCGCCTGCCTGGCTGGGTTCCTTAGGACCCTAACAGGAAGCAGTTGTTGGAGCTAAGCAGCCATCATGAGAGAGAGTTAGCAAAACAGCTGACTCAGTTCAAATTGCATCTGACTGAAAAGGAGGCTAAGCAGAAGCACCTCACTGAGGACTACGAGCATAGGCTTTCCAAGCAAAGGGAAGACCTGCAGGAGTGCAAGGCTAGATACTGGCGCGTGGAGGCTCAGCAGGCTGAGATGGTCAGCCAGTTCCAGGCCATGATGCTGTCCCACTGGAACAAGGCCCTCTGGCTCTTTGCCACCAGTGGCTCTTCCCTCCAGCCTTTGCCCAAAGCCCCACACCAGGAGGCTGAAGCAGACCCCAAGTCAGAATTTCTGCCCCCCTCCAACCCACACAAGAAGACCCCAAAGGGGAAGACTCTCTACAGCAACATAAGCATTCATTGCACATATCCGGCCCAGGGACAGTAGTTTGAGGACCCCTGATTTAGTGCAATATAAAAAATGCAAATAATTTTTCTGCAGACCATCAAAATTTTCTCACAGACCACCGGTTGGTGACCGCTGTTCTAGGTGAGATTGCTATTGAGTTTGTCTTGGCAGCTGTAGCTAGTACAAAATATGAGAGGAGCTTGGTTGCCAAAGATACAGCCTACTGTAAACCTGATATTTATCTGTTCAGAAAGCTCTGTGCTACCCCCCCCCCCTGTTGCTACTGAGATCAATTCAAGAATATTTGGATGTCTGGCAAATTGTTTCCCACCACCATATACCCTCCTATCCATTAAAAATCGTGGGAATACCTTCCTGGTAGTTTTACATCTGTCAGAATTTTATTTTACTTCTGATTCAATTTCTACACTACACACCTCACCTAAGTGATTCACAATTTTATCTTGTGGTGAGTCAAAAGATATAAGCAATTCAAGTTGTGGAAATCCTTCCCTGTTCCGTTATGGTTGGTGGTGTGTTTTAAAAGCTTTTGATATTCATTTACGACATGTGTCTAAGATTCTGATTATTTAGAAATGCTGTGCGAATCAATCTGAGTCATATTGTTATCCTATCTTGATAGAGGTATAAGGAAGTTTTGGTTTTAAACACATTTTAGACTTTTCCATTGCAACCATGTACACATTCTTAATTGGTTTGAACCCCCCAGATAACAATCCCAATTTGAGATTACTTTGGTGTTTTTCTTTTAAAAGCAGTGAGCTAGGGGATATAAAGTTTATAATTCAATCAATCTGCTTATTTCTCAAAGCCCAAGATTCCAATTTCCCTTTAGAAGAAAAACAGTGAAAGTTATATAGTTTTTGTACAATGTTAGATTCAACAAGCAGAAATAGAAAGCCAGTTTGTGGGGGGAAAGGACATACCTATTTATAGGTTGATCCCACTTTCTACAGCACTCCTAGAAAATCTGAATGACAGCTGTGGTTTCACTGTCCCGTTCCAGTCTTCATCATCTGTCTCATGTTGTTTATTATCCGTTGGTCCAGAGTTGTGTGAACCACTGCAGAAAGAACAGAACTGCCTTCAAGATAATGTTGCTTCATTTTTATAAGCCTAAATCTGCACGTCTGATTCACACAGAGAGGCCTATTCAATTAATGTCATGGAGCTGTGATCCACCAGGTAAGCCATAAATCTTGAGGGTCCAGGAACTAGAGGTTTAATTCCTCATTAAGCTGACCAAGTGGTATGGCTTATCTTGAAAAATGAGTGAATGCTATACATTAGGGCTTGTGTTTGTCTTATTTCTTTAGAGAATCAGGCTGTTTTTCTGGATTCTTTAGCATTCTTGTGGTAATAAATGTCCCCTTTTCACTTGCCCTGTCCTAGGAAGAAGCCGTCCTCTGAGTCAGATGTATCGTCATTTAAGTTTCAGCATCTTCAATGAAGTCTACCATTGGCCAAGCTATTTGACATCGCGTGATCTCCTCCATGTTTTCATAAGGCAAGCTCAGCTTCAGAATTCCGTTTTTACTGCATGTGTATGACCTGCTTTTCCTCAGACAACTCTAGCTCACTTTCATAGGGTTTTCTCTTCATTTTGTCCCACAATAACCTATGAGGGAAACTGAGCTGAGAGGAACTGGCCCAAATTCCAAGCTGTATGTTCTGTAGCGAAGTGGGAAATTAATTCTTTCAGGCCTACTCCAGCATCTCTCTCTCTTTTTTTTTTTTTAAATTCCAATTAAATCTCATCACCAGAATGTTCCAGGATTTGATATACTGTATATATTATCACTAAGTTATGGGACCTATATTTAATCAATTTTATCATAAGATTAGAACTATAGCCATCATCTTCCACATTATTAGCTTGTATCTGATCAGAAGAATGTTAGAACTTTTATTAAAGGCAAATGTAAAAGGATGAATGGGAAACAAGTTGTAATTACAGACAGTCTTCAATTTACAATCATTCGATTAGTGACAGTTCAAAGTTACAATGGTATTTTAAAAAGCGATTTATGACTGGTCTTCACATTTATGGCCATCACAACATCCCCAGGGTCATAAGATCAAAATCCAGGCGCTTGGCAAGTGGCGTATATTTACAATGGTTGCAGTGTCCCAGGGTCATGCCATGGCCATTGTGATTTTTCCAGCTGGCTTCTACTGAGAAGCAAAGTTAATGGGGAAGCTAGATTCACTTAACATCCATGTGATTTGCTTAACAAGCATAGCAAAAATGATTGTAAAATTGGTGTTTAATAACCGCCTTGCGGTGGACATGTGTAGAAGCAAAAAAATATTGGACAAAAATACATACATGGCTGGAAAAGATGATAAAACAGCACATTGCTTTAAAGCTAGAAATATTTTTGTTGGGGATTATACCTGAAACCTATAGTAAAGAAAATGCATACTTAATTATTCATGTATTAATCACAGCTAGAATTGTATTTGCACAAAATTGGAAGAGTGAAGAGATCCCTACTGATGAGAATGTGATTAGGAAAATACTAGAATGTGCAGAAATGAACAGACTAACATTGGCAATTAAGGAGAAAGAACAAACGGAATATTATATGATATGGGAATTATTTTATCAATGGTTAGAGAATAAAAATGGAAGTTGGAAATAAAAGAAGATTAAAGAAGAGTAGAAAATATGTCAAGATAGAGATGTAAACAATATGATAATTGTTAGTAATGATTATTACGATTATTATGTATAATATTATTATTATACAGTATGCTTGTTAGAAGCTCAATTGTACAATATACTATAGTTGTAAGATTAGAGAATTTCTATCAATCTAGTGAACGATGTTGTAAATTCTGATGATTATTGCACAGAGATATTTGTACCCAGATGACACAGATGTTTTAAGAGAAAATGGAAGGTTTATTTTAAAAAAAAACTTTAAAAAAATAACCGCCTTGCTTAGCAATGGAAATCCTAGTCCCAATTGTCATGTTAAGTCAAGGACTACTTGTATGGACCATTCTAGTTGGAGGATATCTATGGAGATTCTTAGTCATCCAGGTCATAGTTGTCCCAAAAGTGCTTTTTCACAAGGCAACTGGACTTCCTTTTTAAAAAAAAGACATTTCACTTCTCATCCAAGAAGAACTGAAGAAGTTTCTTGGATGAGAAGCGAAATGTCTTCAAAGAAACACAAGAAAGTTCAGCTGCCTCTTGAAAAAGATCCTTTCGGACATTCTAGTTGGAGGTGATGAGAACTAATATATATATATACTAATATAATATATATATATATCTGAAGAACCACATGTTCCCTGAATTCAGGGCAAGAAACATTACTTTCTTCATATTAACTTTCTTCCTGTAGAACTTTAATAGTTCAATTTTTATTGTATCACAGAGGAATATCTGGAGCTGTTTTTAATCGATCCCATCCTGACTTTTCAGTATTCAACTGGGGAGGGGGGGATGATACACAATATATGTGTATGTTTGTTGTTTCTTTATGCACATTTTCATCTTGTTTAGTTTTTGCTTTGTTTGTTGTTGTTTCTGTCTCTCTCTCTCTCTTTCTCTCTTTCTCTCTCTCTCTCTTTCTTTCTCTCTCTCTCTCTCTTTGGTTATGTTAAAGTTTGTATTTTAACTTTGGAAGTTTTTTTTTTTTTTAAAGTCCCCCAAAAAAAGATTTACAAATACACCATTTTTATCTTTCATTGTTTTCCCAAACTAAATATTACATGTATCACCATGCCTACTTTCAGTTTTGTCACATTTGGAGGCTTTGGAAGTAGTGGAGGGGATAGTTGTAACAAAGAGGAAGAACCTGCAAGATGAATTTCAATTGATGTAGATCAGTGGTGGGTGCCTCTTATTTTCCCTACCGGTTCACTTCACATTGGAAGTGCATGTTTTGTAGGTAAGATAAAACCAGAATATTGAATGGCAACTGCAAACTTCTTCGTTTTTAGAACTACATGGTAACTATATCTCTAACCTACCCACAAATAGGGCACTGCAGTTTGTATCATCTGCAGTTACCAGTGTACCTTCAAAGGCAGCCCCATGTACAGTGTATTGCAGTAATCCAGGTGCACAGTGTTAAATGCATGCATTAGTGTTGCTTGGGCCCAGTGAGACAACAGGAAACATTTCCTAGATCTACAAAAGACCTCCTTGATTTTACTTTCACTGGATATACTGGATGGCCATATCTTGGAGATGACGTAGTAGTAAATTCTTAACTTACCAAAATCTATTTCAATCTATAATTCTTTGAATAAATCACAGGAATACTCTTTCCATATCCTTGTTGAGCTTTGATGTTACCTCTGATGTTACTCTGCTCTAGAGAAAAATAACTGCTTTGAGCAACAGCACAATTAAATTTTCCAGAGAAGTTAATCACCTTTCTTAGATATCCCTTTTGGGTAGAGAAGTGACATCAAATGAACTCTGTTCGTGATACAATTGTCTCAGAGGTTTTGTTTAACTGCCACCTATGGAGAATTAGGAAGCTTATACTCCTTAATCCAGCATTTGGTCTCATTCTCCCTCTCTTCCTTTTCCTATTTGCCAAAAGAAAGGGGCCTTCTTGAATTAAGATGATAAAACAAACTGGAGACTTTCTACACTTGGGTTTTTAAGGATTAGGACTAGATTTTGCTAAAGCCTGAATGTTAAGAGATTGTGGGCTGTTTCAGATCTTTGGCTCTGTGAGGCAAAGAAGAATCCCTGTAAAACGAAGCAGGTTGAAACAGGAAGTTTTTACAAGTGATGCTTCATAATATTGTAGAAAGGGAGGGTATGTTTTATAAAATATTTGGATAGTGAGTATGTTGGGTGGGAGGAGGAAGAAGAATTGAGGCAAGTGACTAAGAGATTTACTGTTTAATCACAGGAATAATTCAGTGTCTCTCAGTCAAAGGGTTCTTCCTCAAACCAAGTTAAAGTTCTTGAACTAACAGAAAACTATGCTGGCATAAAATGTGTAGTCTCCACAGGGAATCCTTATCAATGCCAGCCACTGGCGATGCCCTTCTGTGTGGAATGCAGGGCTCATTAAAGAAAGAAAGATATAGATTTCTCCAACCTTTCTTCTCTCCAATAAAGTATCATCAGCCTTGAGGAAAACATCCACCATCCATTCTGTGTGATGGTGATGGCTAGAGAGGAGAAGAATTTTGACAGATGGATAGGCAGGCATAACTTATTATGGGAATTCATGCTAGATTGGCACCAATGGCTTATGTGAGACATTCCGTTTATAGTTGGATTCTATTATGCAATCCTCAAATGGATCCATGCTGCACTATTACTGAGCCTACAATATGTTAAAAGAAGTCTAACAGCAGCTGATTGTTTAGTTCTCTTTGAATGCAACCAGCAGAAAATACTTGGACAGAACCAGAGTTATTTCTCTGGATTCTTTTCAATATACAATTAGTGCTCTTCCAAAAGAGTGCTAAACCTATTTTCAAACACAACTCAAACAATAGCTGACATCATGGAGACATTGTGCCACACAACAGTAGAGAAAATAATGGAGATTTCTCTCCTGCTTCATGCTACGGACACCATTCCTCTGGTGTTATTCACACTGATCTCTAAGCAAGAGAAAGTTTTGAAAGTTGGCAAAAAGACAGTGGACCATAGTCTGCTTAAAGCAGAATGGCTGGAAAAAAAGTGACAGAGCAGAGGAGGCATGTGGGACTGATTCTACTCACTAGAGTTCATCTGACTGCAACAAGAGCCAGCTTGGTATACAGTAGATGTCATGGGACGTATTGCGATGTTTTTTGCCTTCATGCAAAAATGGGGTGGGCGTGGCCTGCATGTGACACATCCTGCCTGCTGGCCATCAGTTTGACACCCCTGCTCTAAGTGGTCGTGAAGGCCCTAGTGAAATATGATGTAAAGCTTCCATGGAAATGGTGTGCTTTTATCAGTTCCTGACACTGTATTTCACTCATTCACTATTGTCCAAGATGATCAGATCAATTGAATTCAGCAGTCACTTCAGACTACACAACATAGATTGCGTCTGTTGATTTTGTTCGAAAATTAAATATTCCACCCTCCTACTGTTCAATGAATCCTATTTTCATGCATACTTTTTGTAATGGTAGAGTCATTCACGTTGACTTTTAGCCCACATGAGAGGAGCCACAACTTCTTGGATCTTGTTCCGTAATGTGTTTGTGTGATTTCTGTGGTCTGCAGTCTTGTAAGGATTCCGACAGGTTGGATAGTTACCTATGGGAGAATTTACTATTGCCCCTAATCTTCTCCATCTCAAGACTGATAATCACAAATGAATTGAGTCCTCAGATATTCCTTTTGAGCAGAGTATGACCAGCCCTGTAGATTACGTGAGATGAGAACTTCATCGTAAAGAAAGGAGCCAACGTTTGTGAGATTTATCTAGGACAGAGCTGGCTCCAACCAGTACTCAACCAATTTGACCATGTTTATCTTTTTAATTGACTTTATAGCGGTAAGGGAAAATTAATTTTTGTATACTGGGATATCACATGTTCGATGAATTTGTTCATGGAATAAATGAAACAAATTCTAAGAACTTGCTCAGGATCGTAATGAGGTCCTTGGTTACTCTCTGGAGTTTGCTTGCAGACATTTCATTACCTAACTAGGTAACATCATCAGTGCTAGTAAGAAGTGCTGTTTGCTGTCAGTTTATATTCTGATGTCTTGCCTGACTGTGTGAGTAGTTCAGATCAGATTAACAGAGTTGGAAGGGACCTTGCAGGTCATCTAGTCCAACCCCCCTGCCCAAGCAGGAGACCATACATCTGCCTCTACCTAGGATCGAACTCACAACCTCCTGATTGTGAGGCAAGAGCTCCACCTCTAGGCCACAGCAGCTAGTCTAAGAGATTATTTTGGTTGGGCTGTTTACTGATCGCTCTTTGGCAGTTTCTTGACTGGGATATTGCTTACTTGATTGTTGGTCTGCAGTTAACCTTGGAGTTAATCTATACTGATCTGTGTGCTGATTACTGGTGGAGAGGTGCTGGAGTCTTTTTCTCTTTGGAGCTGGTTGATTGTCTCTTTTGCATAGCCTATAGATGTTGTTAATATCTATGTGTTTATGGATGCCTGATTTGTCAGAGTGACAGGCTTCTTGAAATTCCCTGCCATTTTGGGACTTGGCCTGGTCTAGGATGGTCACATTTTCCCAATTGAAACTATGGTTAAATCTGTCTTTATGTTGTGAAATCAAAGAATTTTCATCATGTCTTCTAACTGCCAGTTGCTGTTCATGGATGTGTTCTGCCAGTCTTCTGCCTGTTTATCCTACACAGTGGTTGTTGCAGTCCTTACATTGTATGTTGTAGATGACTCCTGTTTTTTCTTCTGGGGTTGCTGTGTCTTTTGGTTGCTGAAGGTGTTTGGAAGGGCTTTTCGTTGGCTTGTGTGCTATGCTGCTTCCATGTGGTTGTGGTTTCTGAGATATTCTTGCTGTATGGCAGTGTGATTCTTTTTAGGGTTTGTGTTGGTTGTGCTGTATTGGGTTGACTGGTCAGGGACTTTTTGATAAAGTTGCAGGGGTATCCATTTTGTTGGAATGTATTGTATAGAGCAAATACATTACAGCGACATAGTTCAGGGATTCTACTGATTGGGATATATGTATACTAGGCTGCATACTATACAGGAATGAGAGAGTAGAAAAGAGGGAAGGTGAAATTGCCATTTATGTCAAGCAGGGCAAAAAAGCAACACTAATTTAGAAAATACATGATCTACCTGTGTTGTATTGTATTTGGTTTACCTTTCTGGTATTGTATTGTACTTGTATTGTACTTGGTTTCTTTACCAACTAAAAAGTGATCAGCCATCAGAACTGATATCATGTCTAGCCCCCTAGGACAGTGGTTGGTAACCTTTTCCAGACTGAGTACCCAAAGCACGCACAGGCACTGCGCAGTGGCAGATTAAGGCTCACTGGTGTCCTAAGCACTGACAAATCTTGGTGCCCCAAGATTCAATTTTTATCATTATTTTTTTTTACAAATCTTCATTGGGTTTTTTTCTTTCTCAACTTTGTGGTGCCCCCTTTGGGTCTGGTGCCCTAAGCACGTGCTTAGTCTGTTTAATAGTTAATGCACCACTAGCACCGTGCAAATGTGTGCGTGTGTGCCTGAACCCCAAAATGCAATGCTCAGGCGGGCCCTTGAATTGGAGCAACATCTCGTGTGCCCACAGAGAAGGTGCTGTGTGCCACCTATGGCACACGCGCCACCTGTGGCACATGCGCCACCTGTGGCACACGCGCCATAGGTTCACTATCACAGCCCTAGGACATTCTGACAATTATGAAAGCATTCTGTTGAAGTAGATAGCCCAGATGGCAATGAAGGGAGAGCAGGGGTGAAATCCAGCAGGTTCTGACTTGTTCTGGAGAACCGGTAGTGGACATTTTGAGTAGTTTGGAGAACCAGTAGTGGATATTTTGAGTAGTTCGGACAACTGACAAATGCC
>JANHFT010007106.1:223540-237924 GCA_032467955.1 Pseudoxenodon macrops | reverse complement strand
GAGTGGGGAGGGAGTGGAGATTTTGCAGTATCCTTCCCCCAGGAGTGGGGAGGGAGTGGAGATTTTGCAGTATCCTTTCCCCAGGAGTGGGGAGGGAGTAGAGATTTTGCAGTATCCTTCCCCCTGGAGTGGGGAGGGAGTGGGGATTTTGCAGTATCCTTCCCCTGCCATGCCCACCAAGCCACACCCACAGAACCGGTAGTAAAAAAAATGGATTTCACCACTGAGGGAGAGGTTGTAATCATGGATGACTTCAACATGTCTGACATTAAATGGAATCTTTCAACTGTACTTACAAGCAGGAGCAGGGATATGTAAGAGGCATTAAAAGGTGCCTCTCTAAAACAGTTAATAAAATACTCAGCAAGAGGAAACCATAATCTAGACTTAGTTTTGACAAATGAACATAGGGTACCAGAAGTTGAGGTAAGGGAAAACGTAGCTTCCAATGATCACCAATGCCTTTAGATCACGGGTGTCAAACTTGATCACGTCACGTGATGTATTGTGATGTATCATGATGTTTTTTGCCTTTGCAGAGTCGGAGTGGGCATGACCTGTACATCCAGCCCGCAGGCAGGCAGTTTGACAGGCCTACTTTAGATTGTTATTAGTGTTGCTAAAGCACAGAAAGAGGAGGAATTGACTAAATCTATTAAAAAGGCGATAAAACATTTTTTTTTACGTACATTAGTGACAGGATGAGAAAAAATGTGCATGAGAGGACCTTGGTGCTCTCTGAGCTTGGCGGTCTTCTTGCAGACGTTTCATTACCCAACCTAGGTAACACCACCAGTGCTAGTAAAGAGTGCAGTTTGCTGTCAGTTTATATTCTAATGGCTTGACTTGTCATTGTTGGTGAGGGTGCTCTTAGAGGTTCTTTGGCCAGACTGTTTGATGTTGGCTTCATTGGCAGTTTCTTGGGGTATTGTTTACTTGATTGTTGGTCTG
The DNA here is from genome assembly GCA_032467955.1 of Pseudoxenodon macrops. Lineage (NCBI taxonomy): Eukaryota > Metazoa > Chordata > Lepidosauria > Squamata > Pseudoxenodontidae > Pseudoxenodon > Pseudoxenodon macrops. The sequence goes on along the minus strand of JANHFT010007106.1, from coordinate 236,973 downwards.
ATGTTAACTTTGGAGTTAATCTATGCTGATCTGGGTGCTGATTGCTAATGGAGTTGTGCAATCTCCAAAATAAAAAAAAATGCAAACAATTATTATGTTAAGGGATACCCTGACTCTAGCAAACCATCTAAACAAATATTTCTGCTCAGTCTTCTAAGAAGTAGATGCCTGTATTAAAAATAGGATGGAGGTTCATATTAGTCCTAGCAGTGTAAGTTCTTTTCTGGGGGTTTTAGAGGTGGCGGGTAGTTAGCTCACTTAAATATTAATAAAGGAAAGGGTTTGGATGGTATTCATCCTAGAATTCTGAAGACAGTTCTAGGTGTATTCACTGGATCATTAACTTTTACATGCTATCGAACTGCTAGGTTGGCAGAAGCTGGGACAAGTAACGGGAGCTCACTCCGCTTTGCGGCGCTAGGGATTCGAACCCTAGCACCTACATATACACACAAATATAAACAAAACTCTAGAAGAAGAAATGGTAAATTTATTTAAAGGAAAATATTGCAAAGTTTAAAAAGGTCAGTCTAAATCAGGATCATTTGTTCAGTCGTGCTAAAAGCAAATGAGTGTCTTCTAGGTATCTTGCAAAGAGCATCTCAGTAAGATCTACAAAACAGAAAAAAAGAGATTATCAGGTATTATTTCAGAACTCCTCCCTTTATGACTAGAATAAGTGTTGTCTGCCTACTTCATAAATTAGTTCTCATAGCTCCAGAATAACTGTTATGTTCCTTGCCCTAAGCAGCGTTTATCAAGTACCCATTCAGTTGTGTTCCCCATGCCAGAAAGACCTGTTGTTGTAAAAGACAAATCTAGAGTCTCACTCAAGGGGTAACTCCTGGGTAGTTTTAATTTCTTTTTCTCCATTTCTCCTCTTTGATTTAGAACTTCAAGGTACTAAGGCTCAGGGGAATAGCCCACTCTGCTCCCGGCCACAGGAACAGTGATCAGTGACTCTGGAGCATCTATTCACCAGCAAGGTAAGATCAAGTTGGGCCCAATGCCAGAGTCTGACTTGTCACTTTGGTCTGCCATTGTGCAACTGATGGCCCTCCAGGACTTTTTTCATTCTTTGAAACTCATTCACACAAATGTCTTCCAGTTACAAGATTTGTTGGGTGAGAGACCAAGGAAACAAAAGCCCAAAGTGGACTATGAGAAGTGGTTCAGCTCTGCAGTGCACTTCATTTCTACAGGCCTTTGGAAAATCCTTTGCTTTGACTGAGATATGACAGGAATAAAAGTGATATGTAACTAACTGTCCTCCATAACTTAGCACAATGTCTCTTTTTCTCAAAATGAGCCTGGTTGTCCATGTGCAAGATTACCTATCATTCCATAGGTAAATCATTTGCCAGGAGAAGTGGGAATGTTGCCAGAGGAATGGATGGAGTAGCTGCCTTAAGTGAATGTTTATTACTCACACAAGTAGGGATGCGTGCACATGCTTGCCTGCCACTTCCGCAGGCCAGTTCCAAACAGTTCAAAGCCTGGTAGTCAGTCATGGGTTGGGGATCCCTGCTATATAATGTTAGCCAGTATATAGGATATTTCCCACAATTTAGGCCTTCTTGTTATAAAGTAAAACTATAGTATAAAGGACAACACTATCACTTTTCTACCATTTTTCTATCACTAGGCCTTCACCCCTTGATTGGAGTTCTGGTAATTATAAGGTTTCTTAAATGAAAAATAAAAATCAGGTTTAGTAACCTGAAATGTTTAAGCACCTATGCTACAGAAGAACGAAGCTGGGAAAACAATAAACAGCTGTTTGGTGGTACTTGGGCAAGGAGATTTCATCCAAAGCTTTAATTCTCTTGGTAAAGGGCAGAACTTATATAACCTTATTTTCTTAACCTTATAACTTATTTTCACAGAATGCCCCCAGATGGATCATAGGAACCAATTAATTAAAAAAAGGCATCCCACCTTCCAACACATATACCAAGTTCCCAGAACCATTCCATCCTACCTGTGCTTCAGGGAACAGCTTTCCTGTCCCTGAAGGCTAAAAGGATAAATAATCTTGGAATGGTAGTAGAGGTAGCCCACAGCACATTCCCTTTTAAAGTGAAATATCTCAGAAGGACTTACCAGTCAACAGAACAGTTTAGCCTCCGGGAGGACCTGGGGGTCCTGGGGGACCTGGGGGACCTGGAGGACCTGGGGGTCCTGGGGGACCTGGGGGTCCTGGGCCTCCTGGAGGACCTGGGGGACCTGGGGGACCTGGGCCACCTGCAGGCCCTGGGCCACCTGGGGCCCCAGGAGGCCCTGCAGGCCCTGGAGCCCCTGCAGGCCCTGCTGGGCCTTTGGCCCCTGGAGCTCCTGGTGGCCCCGCAGGACCTCTACCGGCTGGTACAGCATACTTTAAGAGAGCATTAATTGCATTTGGATAGGAATAAGAGCCATAATTTGGAGCTGGATAAGATGGATATCGGTATCTCCGTCGTTCATGGCTTCCACTTTCACTGCTGGCCTGGAAGGGAAGGAGAAGAATGAAGAAAACATCACATGAAAATGGATAAATGGATTTAATGATGTGGTTATGATTTAATTTAAACCATCTCATTTTTTTGTGATAACTGCTTTTGACCAAATCAGCTCATCAGCTATGCTACTTATGGAACTGATTCCCCAAGCCAAATCAATCATCTAGAATTTCAGCTCATCATAAGAGCACCAAATAATTTAGCTGCCTTCAGCCAAGTATCTGGAAGACCATGGGAAAAATGAGCATGTTGCCTTCCAAGCAACATCATCCCAAATCCACCTTGGGAAAAATGTTAACAGGAAACACTTAGTTGGAAATCTCTAAAGTATGCCAGTGTTTCTCGGTATTAGCAATTGTAAGATGTGTGGACTTCAACTCCCAGAATTCCACAGCCAGCCACTCCACACATTTTAAAGTTGCCAAAGTTGAGAAACGCTGCTCCGTGCTAATGAGAAGGAAAATCTGGTTCAAGTCTCTGTAAATGATGAACTTGCTATATGGACTCAACATTCCTTCTCTCTCCCTTTCCCTGTTCCTCTGATTGCTCCATCCCAGCCTCCTTTTGCAGTGTGGAATAATAATGCTGACTTCCCTCACTGAACCTTCAAACAAGAAACCTTGAGAAAACTATTGTCTGCCCAACCCTTTCCATAAACTCCACATGACCCCCTGACCATCAAATTATTACTGTCATTTTTTTCAAGCATTAAATAAAACCTAAATATTTCTATCACGCAATCACAATAAAATAATGTGTACCTCTAAAGGAACAACGATGGCAAAAAGACAGGCAAAAACAACCACAATTTTCATTTTGTTGGATAAATCTGTAAGAACAAATAGTTATTAGTTATTAACAATTAGTTAACTAAATGCCAAGTTAATTCATGCTGCTCAAGAAAAAAATGTTGGTCTCCAAATGACTATTAGAACTCTCTCCTACCATGGACATCTGGAATTTTGCTTCCCCAATCCCATGACTCTACCCAATTGTGTTTAAGAAAGTGATATAACCATGCAGTGATTTCTAATGAATATCAATGATAAAAAAAAGCTTTCAACATTCTCTTGAAAACTTCCTAATTGTCTTAAAACAAATCTAAACTTTTATCCCTCCCATTGGCTGTATCAGAATCTGAACTGAATCTTCTGATTTATATTAACAGACAGAGACACTAGAGCAGTGATGGTTAAACTTTTTGCCGTTGCATGTCAAAAGAGGGGGGAGCACGGTGAGGGTCATGTGTGTGCATGCCCACACTCATAATTCAATGCACTTCACCCCCGCGCATGCACACGCAACCCTCCCCGCATTCTCCCAGCTTTGGGCACGTGATGGCACAGTGGGTTTTTCGCCCTCCTTAGCCTCCAGAGGCCAGAAATGCCCTACCAGAGCCTCTGCATGAGCCCTTTATTTACCTCAAAACGGACCATGGAGACTCCTGGGAGGGGAGGGGGTGTGGCCAGCCAAAAATCAGCTGGCCAGCCCACGCATGCACACTGGAGCTGATCTATGGCAATGGCTCCCATGACGGCAGATATGGCTCTGCATGCCACCTGCGGCACATGTGCCATAGGTTCACCATCATGGCACTAGAGACATTAATGGTCTTGAACAATGTGAATCCTTTGCCCTTTTGATATTACAACCTTCCAAAGCTTTTGGGCAGAATCCTCTCAGTGGCTGCATTCAGGCTATGGAAACTCTTGCTTCATAGGGGGATGGACTCTGAATTTCTAACAGACAGAGAAGACTATTGGTGCCTCGGTGACTAATTCTCTAATTCCTTTGTACGTAAGCTGTATCAGACTATGAGCATTGGAAGGAAACCATTAATAGAAAAAAAAAGTATTACTATTTTATATAAATACTTTCATGTTCTCCTTTATTCATCACGGTAAGAAGAATACAACAGTTAAAATATAAATAGACACCATAATCCTATGATCCTCGGGCGATGGGTCCTGAATTTGGAATGTAAATTTGAAGGAATTTATCTTTCCCATACATAAAAGATAATTTGATTTTGACTTGCTCTGTCAAATCGGGAGAAGAAAAGTGGGAAATAAAATAGAGAAGGGCAAAGGCTCTGTTCTTCTAAAAGCATAACTGACTGCTTGGTCACTTTAAAATGAATGATGTCAGTAATATCAAATCACCAGGACCAGATGGATTGCACCAAGGTTCTAAAGGAATTGGCAGACAAGATCTCAGAACCACTGAACTATATCTTTCAAAGAAGCTAGAGCACTGAGGAACTGCTTTAGGACTGGAAAAGAGCTGATGTAGTTCCTATTTTCAAAGCAGGGGGAAAAATCGATCTAGGAAACTGCAAACCTATCAGCCTGACATCAGTATCTAGAGAGATTCTGAAAAAGATAACCAACCAATGAATCTGCAAACATCTAGAGGCAAACAAAGTGCATAACCGGAAGCCAACATGGGTTTGTCATGAAATGGTATAGAGTTTCCTGCTTGAGCAGGGGGTTGGACTAGAAGACCTTCAAGATGCCTTCCAACTCTCTTATTCTTTTAAGACTTGCTTAAAAATAAACAGAGCACCTCTATGCTGTACTTTGAGGTTTCTGTGTTTTGGATAACTGATGATCATAATATTAGAAGAAGCAGTTCAATATAAAGAACTGGGGTGCAAAGGAGCTGTAAATAAATTGATTTCAGTGATATATAGTTAAGCATGTGTTGCTGTTTCTATATCCCCCACCAATTTCAAAATATCTCAAAGCAATCAAAATTCACCGTCTGATATTTGTGCAGCTCTTCATGTCAGTAATTCTGCTTGCCAAATAACCGTTGAGGAAGCGTCAAAACAAGAATATTCTGACTTACCTTTTTCTATGCAATGCTGCTTTTGCTCTGCTCTCTCTGAGTGATGTTCCGAGATGTAGTGGCAGTGGTTATATACTCTCCAAAACTTCCTGGGATTAGGTAGATTGTCTATCAACACAGCTTCTGGGATTAGAATACTTTTGCCCTAATCTTTTACAAATATGCATGTTATAATCTTCAAAGATCCCATTTTGAAAAAAATGGGTCTTCCACAAGATTGTTTTGTGGTAAAGTTGAGCAAGTTACTTTAAAATTTTCTTCTCAAGAGTTGATAGTGGTGATCCAGCAAGAGATCTGAATAGTTTCTTTTAGTAAATGGAAAAATTACTTACAAGTCAAAGTGGATTCATAATGAATGACTCCATAAGGTAAAGGTTCCCCTTGCACATATGTGCTAGTCGTTCCCGACTCTAGGGGGTGGTGCTCATCTCCATTTCAAAGCCGAAGAGCCAGCATTGTCTGAAGATGTCTCCATGGTCATGTGACTAGCATGTGGCTAGCATGACTAAATGCCAAAGGAACGCTGTTACCTTCCCACCAAGGGTGGTCCCTATTTTTCTACTTTCATTTTTACATGCTTTCAAACTGCTAGGTTGGCAGAAGCTGGGACAAATAATGGGAGCTCACTCCATTACATGGTGCTAGGGATTCGAACCACCGAACTGCCGACCTTTGTAATTGAGAAGCTCAGTGTCTTAGCCACTGAGCCACCATGTCTCTTTCAAATGATCCCATAAATATTATTTTCTGGTATTGACATGGGTGTGATTTTCCATTTCTTTGTTCTGGAATGCTTTTTTCTCATTTTCCCAATTGTAGAACAATCCTAAAATTTCTTTCTATACTCCAATCCAATATCTACCAGAATTTTTATTAATTATTAAAATTCTACACCACACATCTCAGCTAAGAGACTCACAGTTTTACTTTATGGTGAGCCAAAAGCTATAAACAATTTGATTGTAGAAATCCTTTCTTGTTCCGTTATGGTTGGCATTAAGTCTTAGGACAATGATGGCTAACCTTTTTGTTGTTGTGTGCCGAAAGCATGCATGCACACACACACCCATAATGCAATGCATGTGCAGCCCCCGTGCGCCCCACTCCCCATGCATGCAGGCACAACCCCCGTGCTCTCCCACCTTGTGTATGCACATGCAACCCCCATTCTCCCCACACTCCCCCATGCATGCACATGTGACCCCTCCACATGCATACATGACCCCCACATGCGCCATGCCCTCCATGCATGCACGCACATATCCCACAAGCACCCCAACTTGTGCATGCATGGCAGAGACCTGAAAACCAGTTGGCCAGTGGGAGGTGTCTGGTGGAGCTGAACTGGGGCGATGGCTCGCGTACCTGCAGAAAGGGCTCTGCGTGCCACGCGTGGCATGCGTGCCATAAGTTCGCCATCATGGTCTTACGAGGTTCTGATACTAGCTATTGACATTTGTCTTTAATTCTTTAATGTCTTTATTTTTGTTAATTAGAAATGCTGTGTGATCAATCTAAGACATAATATTATCCTGCCTTCGTAGAACTTTATGGAAGTTTTAGATTGAAACATATACTAGACTTTTTTTCTTGTAATCTTTTTCTCATTCTTAATTGGTTTTAATTTGGGCTTGTCTAACTTGGGATTTGTTTGGTTTTGTTTAAAAAATATAGCCATGAAAACCTGTGATATAAAGTTCACAAATAAATCGATCCGTTTATTCCTCAGAAGCCCAAAATTCCAATTTCCCTTTAGAGAAAAACAGCAAAACATTCACAATGTTAGATACAACAAAGGTTTATTTCTTTAGACTGTTTTCTATACTTTGATATTATCTCTAATGTTACTCTAGTCTAGATAAAATCTGGTTTGAGCAACAGTGCAGTGAACTGTTATAGATTATCACTTTTCTTAGATATTCCTTTTGGGTGGAGAAGTTACCTCAAATGTACTCTGTACTTGATACAATTGCCTCAGAAGTTTGTTTAACCATCACCTGTGGAGAATTAGGAAAATCATACTCCTTAATTGGGAGGGGTTTGGACTTCCTCTTCTATTTGCTAAGAGAATGGGGCCTTCTTGAATTAAGATGATAAAACTAACAAAACAAGAGATTTTCTACACCTGCGGTTTTAGGGTTTAGGATTAGATTTTGCCAAACCCTTAATATTAAGGAAATGTAAGCTTGTTTACATCTGTGGCTCCCTGAGGCAAAGAAGAATTCCTACAAAATGGAGCAGGTGGAACCAGGAAAGATTTACAAGTGATGTGCTGTTTGGTAATATTGCAGAAAGAAAGGATATAAAAAGAGGTTTATTTTTCTTTATGAAATACCTGGATGGTGAGTGTTTTGGGTGGAAGGGAGAAGAATTGAGCCAACTGATTAACAGATTTATTATTTGATTACAGGAATAATTCAGTGTTTCTCAATCAACCTCATAGCCAAGTTAAAGTTCTTGAAATAATAGAATACTACACAGTCATAAAATGTGTGGTCTCTACTGGGAATCCTTATCCTGCATAGGCTCAATGCCAGCTACTGGTGATGTCCTTCTGTGTGGAATGCAGGGCACGTTAAGGAAAGAGATTAGTAGTTTCCCACAATTTTTCTTTTTTTAATCTCCAGCCAAATGTCATCAGGTGTAAGAAAACATTCACCATCCATTCTCCTTTTTGTGGGATGGAGATGGGGCTAGAAAGAAGGATAATTTTGACAGGTGGATAGGCAGGCATAGCCCATGGTCAGAATTCATGCTGGATTGGCAACAATGCTTTATTTGATGTATTCAGTTTGTAATTGGGCTCTTTTGGAGAAAGCCTTAATGCAATCGTCAAATGGAGCTATCCTGCACTACTACTAAGCCTATGTTAAAAGAAGTCTAACACCAGCTGATTGTTGGGTTCTCTTTGAATGCAAGCAGCAGAAAATACTTGCAGGGAACCAGAGCTATTCCTTTGGATTCTTTTGGATATATATTTAGTGTTCTTCCAAAAAAGTGAGAAACCCATTTTCAAACACAGCTAAATCAATGACTGAATCAAATTAACAGAGTTGGAGAGGGACTTTGTAGTCCCTGCTCAAGCAGGAGACCCTACACCATTTCTGACAAATGGCAGTCCAATCTCTTCTTGAAAGTCTCAAGTGATGAAGCTGCCACAACTTCCCAAGGCAAGCTGTTCCATTGCTTGATTGTTCTCCCTGTCAATAAATTCCTCCTTATTTCTAGTTTGAATCTTTCCTTGATCAGTTATTCCTTGTCTGGCCTTCAGGTGCTTTGGAAAATAGTTTGACCCCCCTCCTCTCTGTGGTAGCCCCTCAAATATTGTAACACTGCTATTATGTCACCCCTGGTCCTTCTCTTTACTAGACTAGCCATGCCCAGTTCCTGTAACCGTTCTTCATATGTTTAGTCTCCAGTCCCCTAATCATCGTGGTTGCTCTCCTCTGCACTTTTTCTAGAATCTCAACATCTTTTTTATAGTGTGATGACCAAAACTGGATGCAGTATTCTAGGTGTGGTCTTACTAAGACTTTTATAGAGTGGTATTAGTACCTTACTTGATCTTGATTGTATCCCTCTGTTAATACAATTCAGGATTGCATTGACTTTTTTTTTTTGGCTGCCATCGCACACTGTTGGCTCATATGGGGTGGTGCTCATCTCTGTTTCTTAGCCAAGGGACCATTGTCCAAAGACACTTCTGTGATCATGTGGTCAGCATGACTATATACCATGGGTCAGCAACCCGTGGCTCTGGACCCGCATGTGGCTCTTTCATCCCTCTGCTGTGGCTCGCTGTCACCGGTCGGCACCACAATTTTGAGAGCAGCTTACGGTTAGGAGGGGGAACACGGTGCACCAGGAGGAGACTCTATGGCAAGGGACAAGTTTTCCATTCAGCTCCACAATTGTTAAGGCTTTCAGTTAGAACAGATAATGGGAAAAGGATACTGTGCTAGGAGTAGACTCTATGATGGGAGGATTGGACTTCCTGTCAGCTCCAGAATTAAACGGGGAGCTTCCTGTTAGGATCTTTGTGGCTCTTTGAGTGTTTAAGGTTGCCGAACCCTGCTATATACCAACATGCACAGAATGCTGTTATCTTCCCACCGAAGTGGTACCTATTTACCTACACGCATTTGCATGCTTTCAAACTGCTAGGTTGGCAGGAGCTGGGGCAAATAACAGGGACTTGCCCCATCATGTGGTGGTCAGGTCTCGAACCCAGGTTGTCAACTCTCTAGCCAACAAGTTCAACGTCTTTAACCACTGAACCACACATACGCACCCTTATGTAAAAGGAAAGGAGGATGGAAAAGCAGCATTTCAATGCAGAAATGTCTTCAGCTAAATACTATCATGGCAAGCATATGAATCTCTAATTCTTTTGTGTCAGTTTGTCATTGTTTGAGTAGAGCTTTGAGCTGCTGGACTTCTTATACGATATAGTAAGCTAAAACTGGCATTTATACCTAGCCACCAAATAAAAATCCTGATGCTAATCCTTTCTGAGCCATCCTTTCTTCCTACGATTTAAGCATTTCAAACTTCAGAGATGTAAGGCTGCCTCTAACACTCAGAGATGCTGTAAATAAAAAGGAAAGGGAGAACTTTTATTTTTAATTATATCGGTGAACTGAACGCAAAAGAAAGTCCCTTTCTTTCAAAAACTATCTGTTAACACTTGCCAAAAGTAACTCTGATCTCTTTTAGGTTATAGTCCTAGATTGCCTTGTTTGCACTGAACAATGCACTGGTTTTCCAGCTACGGCCCTTGTTGCAACTTTTATCTGTCTTGTGTTTGTATTTGCATTAAACCAATTGTGTTTCCTTTTACTGGCAATGCGTACCACAAATAGATCTGATGGGGGTATTGTTATAAATGTAGTGGATACATAAATGGATACCCATCAAGCATTTCCCTTTTGAGATGAATAACTTTATGCAAAGAATAAAAAGGGGAGTCAGGAATAGAAAGTCAAAAAAGAAATTAAAAGCAAGAAATGAGAGAAAAAAGAAGCGAATACAACTAGATCTAGTTACGCTACCACCATCCATAATACAACTTTCATATCTTCTAGCCTTGCACACAATTGATTTCCATTGCATTCATATATCATAGAGTGTAGGATCTTTTGTTCCTCAAACTTCTTACATCTCCCTTTTCGAGAATCTCATTAACTCCATCCAACCATGTCTTTCCAGTCTTCCTCTTCTCAGCTGACTCATTCATTGTTGTCACATTTGTCTTGCAATTGTGGAGTCCTTGGTGTTGTCTGAACTTGCTTGTTACATTACCCAATTAAATAACATCATCAGTGCAAGCCATGTTCTCTGTTTATATATATAGTAGCTTGGCTTGCCAGTTATAGTGGGGGGTATGGTTTTCCCCTAGGTAGTTCCTTGATTGGGATATTGTTTTCTGCTTGAAATTTTTTTTTTGGGGGGGCGGCGGTTTTAACACCTATTTATCTGGCATTGCCTGCTGGAGAGGATGTGTTTTTGTCTTATTGTCTCTTTTGAATGGTGTGTAAATATGACTTATTCCTGTGTCTATTGATGGATGACTTGTCCAAATGCTAGTCTTCAAGGAATCCCCTAGCTGTTTTGGATTTAGCTTGGTCTAAGATGCTCCCATTTTCCCAGTTGAAACTATAGTTGAATCTGTCCATGTGCTTTGAAGTGAAGGAGTTTTCATCAGGTCTTCTAACTATTAATTGGTGTACACAGATGTCCTCTGCTAGGTGTTTGCCTCTCTGTCCTATGTAGTCACTGTTACCCAGTCCTTACAAAGTATGTGGTAGATCAGGGGTGTCAAACTCAATTACATTGAGGGGCACATCAGGGTTGTGTGTGACCTTGGGAGGCTGTGGGTGGGGCACAGGCTAGGGTGGCCATGGCCAGTTTGATGTCACTCATTGAGGCTCCATTTTTGGCCACAACAGCCTCCCGCAGCTCTCTGCTAGCAAAAATGGAGGTCAGGAAGGCTGTGCATGGCATGCCTGGGCTCCGTTTTTGGCCACGACGGCTTCCTGCAGCCTCTGCCAGTGAAATCAGAGCTTTGGAAGGCTCAGGCTCTGTTTTCACTGCCAGAGGCACCGCAGCCTAGTCCTTTGTTGTTTCCAGGGTGACCCTGTGGGCCAGATCTAAACATCCTGCAGGCCAGATCCAGCCCCCGGGCCTTGAGTTTGACACTCCTGTTGTAAATAATTCCTGTTTATTTCTTCTGGGGTTGCTGGGTCTTTTTGGCTTGCTTAATATGTTTTGGAGAGCTTTAGTTAGTTTGTGTGCTGTGGTAATGCCTTGTGTTTGCAATAGTCTGTTGTTTCTGAGATATTTTTGATGCATGGCAATGTTATTGTTTTCATAGGTTGTGTTAGCTGTGCTGTAGTGAGTTGACCAGTCAGGCACTTTTTATAAACTTGTGTGAGTATCCATTTTGTTACCTGGTCCGTTTCCTTTTTCTGGTGTTCTTGTTTGCTGCAGTAGATAATAATGTTCTTACAGAGCTGCTCTTGTGGGAGGTGAGGTTGTTAATTTTAGCAATGGAGCGGATTTTAGTAATGGAGTTATTTTAGTAATGGTTAGCCTGGATTCTGTTTCAATAGACTTGTGTTCCTAGTTTGTTGTCATTTCCTCTGCTGCTGATATCCTGAAAAGATATTGCGTGATTGCTTCCTTCTTCTCTTGTGAATTTTATTCCTTCGAAGATGCTGTGGATAATTACATGTGTCTTCTTTATTAAGTTCCTTTTTTTATTATGATGAAAGTGTTGTCTACAGACTGGATCTATATACTTTTGACTGTGTGTGTGGATGTTGCGTTACAGTCTCTGCTAGGAGTACTGAGAGTGGTGATCCCATGCGTGTTACTCTCATTTGTTGGCATATTTCTTCATCAAACTGAAATTAGGTAGTGAGGCAGAATTGATGAGGTCATGATTCTGAGTATTTGATTCTGGGTATTCTGGGCATTTCAGGTTGGGTGTGTTGTGTAGTACTGGTGTTCATAGATTGACACCATTCAATGGTGGGATTAAAAAATATATATGTTACTACCGGTTTTGTGGGCATGGCTTGGTGAGCATGCGTGGCTTGGTGTGCAGGCCTGGTGGGCGTGGCAGGGGAAGGATTCTGTAAAATCTCCATTCCCTCCTCACTCCAGGGGAAGGTTACTGCAAAATCCCCATTTCCTCCCAATCAGCTGGGACTTGGGAGGCAGAGAATAGATGGGGGCGGGGCAAGTCAGAGGTGGTATTTACCAGTTCTCCGAACTACTCAAAATTTCTGCTACTGGTTCTTTCTGCTGCATCCCACCTCTGGGTCAAATGTATGCATGCACTTTTACTTTTCAATGTTACATAAATATGAAATTATAAACACATGGACCTGTAAATCCTTTCCCTCAATCTTATGTTTGCATAACATAGGACTTAGGAAAGTGAAAACAGCCAAAACGCAAATCAAACATCTTTATTATGGTCTTTGACCAGTCTTTACAAGAAAAAGGGAAAAAAGGGAAGTAGTTTAATACATCCATTAGTTAATGGAGAAGGGGAAAAGTAACAGGATAATAAAGCAGCAAATCTAATTAAAATTTTTGCACAGTTGTATAACGTGACCCTAGGACATGCCAACCATCATAAATATATGTCAGTTGCCAAGCATCTGAGTTTCAATCACGTTACCATGGGGATGCTGCAATGATCATAAATCATTTTTTCAGTGCCATTGTATTTTTGAACAGTCATTAAATGAGCTGGCTACTTGATATGGGAGTGTAGGGTTAGCATCCCTTAAAAATAATAAGCATAAAATATATTTATAAGGCCCTTGTATTTAGAAATGATTGGGGAGATTAGATGTCATAGGGCAGTGATGGTGAACCTATGGCACGTGTGCCACAGGTGGCATGCAGAGCCATTTCTGAGGGCCCATGAGGCATTGCCCTGTAAGCTATTTTTTGGGCTTCATTTTCGGCTGTTTTTCACCCTCCGGAGGGTTCAGGAGGCTTTCCTGTGGTTTGCCCATAGGACCAATATTCGCCTCCAGAGGGTGAAATACAGCCCAACGGGCAAACTGG
>JANHFT010007106.1:174446-184582 GCA_032467955.1 Pseudoxenodon macrops | reverse complement strand
TCATTAGTGGGAGGAGATGGGTGATAGGAACGATGAGAAGATTAATAGTAGTGCAGACTTAGTAAATAGTTTGACAGCTTTGAGGGAATTATTTGTTTAGCAGAGTGATGCCGTTCGGGGAAAAAACTGTTCTTGTGTCTAGTTGTTCTGGTATGCAGTGTACTATAGCATCGTTTTGAGTGTAGGAGTTGAAGCAATTTATGTTCAGGATGTGAAGCATCTGTAAATATCGATTTACAGGAGAAAAAGAACCAGACTCTTTGGGTTCCAATATGGAATTGCCCAAAGTCTAAATATTGTAAATCCCCTTCTAAAATATAGATCCTCTTATCATCTCACCCTCCCTGGTTTGTCCACCCCACTCCACCTTAGGCTGGAAAAAGTTGGCTTTTTATTTTTATTTAGTCTATCTTCCCTACAGTATCTGCAGAAGCTTATCCGAGCAGTCTAAATGATTTTTAAATTCACCTTACTTCATGTCACTATATCTTAAACTACTCAACATGCAACTCAGCACAATTTCCTTTTCCTTTTCTTTTTGAAAATGTAGAGGGGATTTGCGCTGGGAAATGGAAAGGCTTTGAATCCTGCTATTTTATGTTGCAGACATGATCTACTCATTTGGTGTTTTGTCACCAAGGGGAACCGTGAAAATGTGCATTTCATGCACAAAACAGTATCTGCTTTCAGAGGCATATGCAAGGAGGAATAGATGGACGAACACAGTGTTGCAACATCACAATGGAAATTCTGGCCTTTTCCTACAGGCATTGTGATGTTGCATCTGTGAGCCAGAGGCACACAGTGTGTCATAACACAATGTCTTTCTGACCAGAAGAGCTATTTTTCTGCAGACACCTCTGCCTGATTTTAGAATTAGGCTATGAATTCTGACATGGGAGTGTAATTTGCCTCTAATTTTTGCTTTGCAGAAGTGGCAAATTGGTAATAAATAGTATCAATTTCAGACTGCATCTACAAAGGTGGTCTGCCATAGGAAAACATCCTTCCTTTTGGTCAACACCAAATGATCATCCATGTATATTACAAACTAGGAGGGTAGCTGCTGATGGTAATTACGATAATCATCTGTAGGAAAGCTATTCTCTTAGTTGTTTTCAGCTTAGCTGATGATGTCTTGGTTTCATACATTTGAAGGACTTATACATCTGGTAGTCAGTTTTTGGGAAACTACATAACAAATTATTATATTTGTGCTCCGAGCTTGGTTGTTTTCTTGCAGACATTTCAATACTAAACTAGGTAACATAATCAGTGCAAGAAGAGAGTGGGATTTTCTCTCATTTTATATAGTGCTTGCCCTGTCAGTGTTGGTGAGAGTGGATTTGGGGGTGCCTTGATTAGCAATAGCAATAGCACTTAGACTTATATACCACTTCACAGTGCTTTACAACCCTCTCTAACTGGTTTACAGAGTCAGCATTTTGTCCCCAACAATTGAGCCTGGTGAGATTTGAACTGGCAAATTGCAGACAGCCAGCAGGCAGCAAAAGTAGCCTGCAGTACTGCACTCTAACCACTGTGCCACCGAGGCTCATTAAGCTGTTTTTTTTATGTTTGTTTGTCCACGTTGGTGGTTTCTTGGTTGGAATATTATTTGCTCCTTGGTTGTTGGTCTAGTATTAGTCTTGGTGTTAATCTTATGCTTTCTTGGATCTCTGTGGGCAGTTCTGTGGTTTTAAATGCTCCTTCTAAGGCTGAGGATTCTAATTGATTTAGCATAATCTGTGTTAGAGTTAAAAGGCTTTTCTGTAGAATATTGTGTTCTGCAGTATTGAGTGACTGGACATGTTGACCATGACTATGTGCTTTGCTGTGATGGTCTGTTCTAGTTACTCCTTGAGGTTTTTCATGGTATACTGATAATTTATTAATTTTAGGCGTGCATCCATAGAAAGACTGAGAACCACCAAGGCTACTTCCCAGAGACATGGCTGAAAAATGAAACTAAATGAACCAAACTACTCAAATTAAATCCCAAAATCAGACACCAGAGCCTGAATGGGTGGTCAACATGTCCAGAATTACATAACTACGTGTTGGAATTTCATACTCTTTTTATGGACTATCAGTCCATACCACCTAACTTAATAAAACCATACTTACAAAAACTAAGAGCCTTTCCTCACTGCTAAATTAAAATGCTATCCATTGATTCATGGGTCTGCAGAAAACAATGCTGAGTTTATAGATCCTTTCTCTATTCTAAATCACTGCCAAATGGAGCTGCCTTGCTTATTCATGTGCAGAATTGGATAAATAAATTGGTTGATTCTTCCAACTTTGCAGCCATCTCTTCTGCATCGTCCAAGAGGGAAAGATATCTAACTATCATGGCATTGTAGCAGAAATGGACCGGCTGCAGAATTTGGCTTTTTCTGTGTTGCTTCCTCCTATAACCTATTATTTTTATTTTTAACAGATCAGTTCCAAAGGAAGCCAAATCGCAAGCAATGCTTTTATTTTAAAACATCTATGTAAGGGGTGTCAAACTCAAGGCCCGGGGGGGGGCGGATCTGGTCTGTGGGGTGCTTAGATTTGGCCCACGGGGTTTCCCTGGAAACAGTAAAGGACCAGCCTGCAGCGCCTTTGCCAGTAAAAATTGAGCTTGAGGGGCAGCCCTTCCAAGCTCCGTTTTCACTGGCAGAGGGTTGCAGGAAGCCGTCACAGCCGAAACAAAGCTTGGGAGCCTGTTTTTGCTGGCAGAGCGCTTGGGCCACCACAGGCGCACCGGAGTGATCTTGAGCTGGCCACGCGGCCCTCAGTGAAATCAAGTTTGACACCCCTGATCTATTCCTTTATTTATACAGGTCAGAAAGGCAAGCTTCCAGATTCAATGTTCCATTCAGGAGATAATTTGAAATAGAGGGAGAAAGACTTGGTCTCACCATTCTATTATGGCAGTCTTGGTAGCAATGGGTAGCATCCAGATTTAAAACATTTATAATCCTGCCAACCAAGCAGACTCCTTGTGATTTCATTTTAAAATAGCATACTCACAACTCACCAAGGCCTCTTTAAAACAAATATTGAAACCCCAAATTAATCAAAAGCATCTATTCATCACTTGAATCACTTTATATACTCCTATTCTTAACTTGCTGGTCATTAAATGTTCTTCAGTAGACATCTCTCGATTACTAAGGAAGATCTGGATGGAAGATCTCCCGCTTAATGAAATCTCATTTATAGATTCATTTTTCTTTTTGCAAGACCCAGTTCCACTTAACACAATACATGCAGATTCAGTCAAAAGCTGCACTTGAGACCTATTCATTATAATAACTTTTGATTACTCACATAATCACTTGCATGATTTGATGGATAGTTTTCAGCCATTGACATTTTCTCTTGAACTACTTGCCAGGGGTTATGGAGAGTAGAGTCCAAGATAATAATAAGGCTGTCACCATCTCTTGGCCACCATGGGGATGCAGGAGTAGGATAAATAATGTGCTCTGCCCCCTAAAAATGGGGTGGCTATGGCAAACCCCCTGCTAGATCTCTGCAGATCACCAGCAGTCCATAACCCATACTTTGACAATGACTACTATAGACGGTGTAAAAGAGCAACACCCAACTGTCATGCTGTACTAAATATTATAGGAGCGTTATCGGTGGGAGGAAATAATTTACATGCAGCTAAGGCACAATAATCAGAACACAAAAAGGTTGCACTTTGTACTTAAAAAGGTTGCTGAATTGCTTTTCTGCAAACCCAAAGGATCATTATTGCAACACTGCTGAGATCAGCTCTTCAAAATGTCAGCAACATAATAGCGAATGAGGCTGACTGGAGACCAGAGGAGGAGTCTGCCCACCTGGGCTTGAAATGGTCAGTATGCACCTCTCAAGATTCATCCCACTACAGAATATACCACAATTCTGTACAGCAATCCTAGCCTATTCGACACGCCCCTGCAGCTATAATTGGATGCCAGTTTAACAGGGAAACATTTCTCTAATATCCAGCACAACTAAGCATGACTCAAATCTGTCTCATTTTTGACCTGGGAATGAGATAAAAAGGAACACGGCAAAAAAAGTTGTTGCATTTGGTGCACTGTCAGATGCCGAAAAGATAAAGACCCAATGTGTGTGTGCACAATTTGGATTTATGGAGATGCTAATTTCAAATAGATAACCATTGGTTTATTTTATTTTTCTCCACCAACATGCTCTTCTGGTGGCAAATATAGCAAATCATTCCAAAATTTTACTAACAATGGCTTCTTTTTCTTTTAATGTTTGCAAATGTCAGTATGTACAAAGTAGATATGTCTTGAAACAACAAATGATCATTGCAGCATATTTTTTCATGTAACATTCGTTTTGAGAAACCTGTGTCACCAGTCTATAAATGAATATAGCTTTAATTACTTCAGCAATATATACAAACTAACTTTTACATATGTACACAAATATATTTTACAAATAATAAATAGAAACAATTAAAGTCAAGATATATCTTCTCATATATAAAACTCCTTTTGGTGATCCAAGTGCTGTGGGCATTGTTTTTGATTTTGCATTAAAAATCTTCAACTTGTTAAGAAATAAGTCTTTTAAATCTCATTCCTGAGAAATTGGCTTCATCCAGAAGAAATGATGTACATCTTTCAAGGTATCCTTCAGTGTTCACTTGTTTTTCCTGCCTGAATGAAAGACCCATGTGCAGGGAAACCATCTCAATTTTAAAAAAAAGTCTTAAAAGCATTGCTTTTAATTTTTGCCACACGTTTGATAACTTTTTTCCTGTATTAAGAGATAATGTATTGGACAATCAGATGCTAAAGGGGCAGTATCTAAGCTCAGGCACATCCATGTTTTTATGTATCTTCACAGAAGTAAAAATTATCTTTTTTTTCTAGTGTACAACTTACTAAAGCGCTGTGGATATAATTGGTTCTAACTTTGAAAGTCTGAGATTTGGATTAAATAATTAAAATTGATGAATTATTTTGAACATGCCAATAAATATCTGCATCAAATACCTCTTTTTGTGTGCTCATACTTCCTGATTCAACAAAATATATATTTATGTATTCTCCAAAAGTGAAAGTGTAATACTACATCTTCATATGCTTACATTACTTCAAGGAAAAAAAATTGCTTCCCAAGTTAGAAACAGGGTAAAAAAGAGGATTGTTATTTGTTTGGGATATGGATTTGTGAAAGACATAGGTTTAATTGTCATCACTGTCCACAATCAATACAGAAATTTTGTGTCTGGTAACAATATTGTTATAAGCAGCAATATATTGTGGCTTGTAAGCATTTATTGAATAAAAAGTCTAAATATTGCTCTTAATTGCTTATAAAAGTAATTTATAGCCAGCCAAAGCTCCAAAACTGCAAATATCAGCTAAATGGACATTGCACAGCAAAATGCCCACTTGTAATAAAAAAAACCAACCAAACACCTTAACCCAAATGCATGTAAAAACAAGCAATTCTTCAATAAATAGTTTTTTTTTACACAAGTGCATTATAAAACAAGAGAGTTGGTATAAGGATTATTGAAGTTTGTTCTGAATAATAGAAAAATCACCATCTGTGAGAGATTTCTTCTTCATTATAAAAATAAAATTGGTTTATGTAGTTTTTGGTATGTGCTGAGCTGATCCAGATAAAGAGGTCTACCAGTAGAAGTAGGTTTTATATGCATGCTGCTCACTGAATCAGGAATCAAGTGTGCATTCAGATGTTGATCTGGATGAAGATACTGTCCATCTGCACTTCTGTATTTCCAGTTGGATGTAAATTTGAATGCATATTGCTAGTCATATTCAGGCAAAACCAAATCAAGATTTCAGTCTGGGTAAATAATTCCTAGGGCAGTGTCAGCTGACAGTATTATAGAAGACAGATAATTAGGTCAGTACAATCATTCCGGTTTGGTCAGTACTCTGGGGAATTTCCTTCCCAAAGTAGAATGTCTTCTTCACTCATTCATCTGGTCTCTAAAAAGAAAAATAAATTTTAAAATCTCAATAGTTAACACTATTTTCTAAATTAATTGTGTTGGTGATTTCAGACAAGTATTTCAGTAAGCTGATGGGGTAACAACAGGTAATGTCTTTAATTTAAGCTATTTGCCCAGCTGTCGGGAAGTGTAATTCTATCAGTATTCAACTTCCTTACTAAACCACACTTCCCAGTTTTCTTCTGGAAAAAAACCCTCTGAGCTTCTGTTTCTGAAGTGCTTAGGATGCAATTTAATGGATCATCCATATGTTCCATTCCAAGGAACACAAACCACCTTTCCTTGAGCAAGATGTAAGATTAAAGGTTTCTATGCATTTTACATTTGCAAACCCTGCAGGAGTTCAACAAGCAAAGCAAAGCAAAGCATATAGGAACAGTGAAGTCAATTCCTAACTGCTCTGAGATATGAAGTGTAATGAATACTAATAAGAGACTTTTTACCAAGATTTTATAACCCCTTTCCACAAATCAAATGGCTATATAGGCACAATATATAAAAACAGTAGATTAACAGAACAGAATTTTATACTCCTAAATATGCATTCTCAAATAAATATGGTTACCAGATGTGAGATGCAAATATCCAGTTGAGCCACTAGATGGCAGCAAAAAGGTGCAGAAACTTCCAACTCTTTGCTGTGATCTAGACTCTAGAGGTCATTTGGATTTTTGCTACCCAAATCTCATAGCTATAGTAGCAAAATACTTGTCACTCTTAAGAAATAAAGCACTTGTGTGGATAAATATTAATAACATGATTGATTGATAATAATAAATTGCAAACTGCATCTCTATTCCTTCAAATCCCAAAGCTATCAGAACAGCGTGGAGACACAAAGTACAGAATATATTTTTTTTTAAATCACAGGGTAAATGATGTACTTAAAACCCTACTCTTTCTACCTATTCTCAACCGCAAATATATCTATCACATCCCTGTATTAGCATTATAAGAAAAACTTTTGGCTCATGTGCAGAATTCTGCTCTCAGAAGCAGAAGAGGGCTGCATCTGCATCATCTTCATATGAAGACTCTTCATGCCATGAACAGTGGGTTAAATGCAAGACACAAGAGATCTAGTGAAATCTATTTTCCCATCTCTCCTGGAATTTGCAGAAAACATCCAAGTCCTTTGTTACCTCCCTAACATCTAGGACAAGCAATACTTTCCTGAGGACAGAAACTTTAGTGACATTCTGCTGAAGTTCAGATCTAGCTTCAACATGCCTATTTAGCTGCCTCTCTGGTTTCTTAGGAAATTATTCAAGCTTTGCTAAGAGCAATATAGTGTGTGAAATTAATGCCTGCCTTGTATCGACTGCATGTTATGATTGACAATAGATTCTGTTCAAGACACTAGTAACTACCTAGTTTTAGAACTAAGTTATATTGTACATCTAGCAGAACGATTCACCAGCTCAGCTTTTTCTTCCCAAATGCAGGTGGAAGACTGTAGTTTGAATAGGATCTCTCCCTAAACTCGAGAGAATATCCTGAACACAGAAAACTAGCATGTCGGAGGAAATTGTTAATTTCCACTATGTGTCTAATGTTCACATGGTTTATATATAGAATTCCCTTTATCACTGCAACCCAACCTGCAGCAGAGAGATCAGAAACAGCAAGTGTGTCACACAATTTTCTGTCGAAAGAGCTTGCCTCTTACTATTTGAAAACTGCAATGATGGAATGCATTTTCAGGAGTCCACTGCATAGCGAATGGAAGAATTCTTACCATGAATCTGTGTCATTATGTTTTTTCTTATTACATCTCATAAATTCTGCAGCTTCACCCCCTTTTTTGAGAAAAGAGGATCCATTCTGTGAGCAGAACATCACCCTACAAAATAAACAGAACTGCTTTAAGTATCTACACATTTATCATCTAAAAAGCCATATTTCATTATCTCAACTATATCTTAAATCTAAAATAGAAGTTCTGGCAAGGCATTGTTTAACTGATTGGTTAGTCCAAAATTTTTAAAAGAACAACTATCTACTATATGTTTTTATAATATTCATTTGCAATTAGATGAATATTTAGCAGATATGCCTATCAGAACTGAACTGTGAAGGTGAGACATTACAAATAGGAAATCATTAGTATCAAATCAATCATAGCCTACAACCAAAATAAGGTCTATAATTACACGCAGAATCAATAACTCAATCTAATTCCATATATTAAATAGAAAAAAATGCCACAAAATGCGTAATGTACCACATATCTGAAAAAAACTAAGCATATTTCCAGGCTCTGCAGCTTCTCCATCAGTTTTTGTAATTCTGGATCAGTTTTTCTATTCAATAAAATTTCCCATCCTCCCATGTAGACCAAGGCAATTCCAAGGTTATTTGTGTTACCATAACATCTCTGCACCATGGCACTAATAAGGGCATCATGTGCAAAAAGATATTTCCAACATCACTTTTGTTTGTTTACTATGCACCGAGTACTCTAGAGAACATAGCATTACTTCTAAGATACAGCTGAGAATTGGAAAATTCTCATACTGCGTCATAGTATTGAAAGGGAGAATGAATTATTACTAGTAGCAGCAATAAATTAAAGGTCAGTGTTATTTATAGTGATTTGAAGATGCTATGTGAGTTGAAACTAGAGCATTCTGGTTGTGGAACAGGGAATAGCCATATCCTCTTCTTTGTTGTATCTCCTCCCATTTGCACAAGTAAGCTGTTAATGGAGAGAGGAGACAATGGAAAACATATTTTCCTGCATGAAGTAAGCGCCTTGGCTAAGGAAGAACACACACTGTAATCCTCCAGTTCCAAATCACAAGCTCTTCCAATAAACATATACCAAGAAGCATTCTTTATCATTATATTCATATGGGATTATCTTTCAGAAAACTCAGGATACAACTGAACCCAAGAGAGAACAGATTATCAGTAATCTTGGATGGTGACAAAATGATTGACCACAAAAAAAAAAAAAGTAAACTTACTTTTTCTGGGTTTCTCCAGCCTTGATTCTGACTACTCGTATGCTAAATTCAGGGGTATTCCACCATCTCAAACTGAAAAAAGATTCTTGTTCCCACTTAAGTTTTACTATAAGCAGTTCTCCAATATCAACTTCAGTACACACCAGGAAGGAACTTGTTTTGTTAGTGGAGATCTCAGGCCTGTTTTAAACAAGAAACCACATAAAAGTTCAGTCAGTGCTTCTCTTCAACTCACCTCAGGTGCCTATTCCTTTATCAGAGAATGTGAAAAAAGGTTTTCATTCAAAGGACATAACAAAACCTTTTAATTAGAAGCAGCAAAATTGTATCATAAAAGTGATGCCCTCCTTGTAAATCCAGGGAATCCTGATGGCCTGTTAATGACCCAGATGCCATTTCCAACAACTTCCGTCTCTTGATTCTTGCCTGCTAAATTTCAGACATATCAAGCTCAGCCTCCCACATCTTGTCCTCCATTCCACCACTATTGTATCTCCTAGTTTCTCTAATCCTGGTTAGAAGCTACTACATCCTTCCAGCTTTCTTTCCTGACCAGCTGAAAAGCCCTCCAAGACTTCTCTTTTCCTCGTCACTTCATGTTCTCCTTCCACCTCAAGAAGTTCCCTGCATAATGACATGAATTATTTTAATTGATTTAAATGTTGTTTTGACCTGACTTTTGAATCTTTTCGATGCAGACTCGCTCCTTTTCTGAGTGGTAGCCCTTGGCATGCCAGTTAAAAGCTGGAACAACCTGTGACCCAAGCAAAGTTGGCCTCCTATTATAAATTTTCGTTTCCTTACTTAATGTTCTTCAGATATGACACCATTCCAACTCTAGAGACCGCTGGAAATGGAAGAGCTGAACTCTCAATATATTTGGAGGGGACTAGATTGGGGAAGTTGGTATAATCTTCACAGAAGCAATAAAGTTCAAAGAGAGGTATCTCAAGGAGCATCGATTTTACTTATTTGTCCAATTTATATAGCTGCCCATTTCACAAACATGTGGCTTTGGGCAGTTTACAACATTTTTGCCAGTAGCAGCCCTCTTCTCTTCAGATTCCTTTCATTCACAGACATTAGATCAGTGTTTCTCAACCTTGGCAATTTTAAGATATCTGGACTTCAACTCCCAGAATTCCCCAGCCAGCAAAACT
>JANHFT010007106.1:85315-105934 GCA_032467955.1 Pseudoxenodon macrops | reverse complement strand
GATGTATTAAACAAATAAGCCAAAAAGGGAGAATCTGAATTGTAAAGGAAAAATCCGATTACGGAAAGCTGTAAGAGAAAAAAATGTGTGATTTTTAAATATTGAAAATGTGTAATAAAAATTATTTTAAAAAAAAAAGAATGTTACAAATGGGACAAAAGATGTCCCACATTTTGCTGGAGAGAATTGTTGAGAACACCTTGGACTGCAAGAATGTTTCAATACTAGGATTCTGTTAGGGTTAGGGGGGGTTACATCACACAAAGGTGAGATTCATGGAAGTATTTCCTGATGTTTGGAAAAATGGAAAACAATCCATAGAGAAATGGCCAACAGATACAAGTTGGCTAGATATTCTCACTGGTGACACCTGATTGAGCATGCAAGGATTCAAAGAAGCAGTTCTGTCAATCCTGGAGAAATCTCCATTTAATCCTGAGGAATCTGAACTAATATAAACTAAATGATACTATGATTGGAGAAGGGAGTGGTAGGGTTTTATTATAAGCCACCCTAAATTAATATTATTAAAAATATAAGAAAAATTGGGTTCAAACTACTGAAATCACTGCAATACTAGAACATGGTAGAATTCACGAATCAGCTAAGTCAGGATGTGGTTTATTTCATCTCAGCTTAGGCAAAATGTATTTCAAATACATATCTGCCCAAATTTAAGAAAGATCAGACGTGGCTCATAGTATTAGGAATCTTCAAAGAACACTAAGATTGAAGGATGGAATTCTATCTTGACTAGTCAAGGTGCTGAAAATTGAAAATGCTGATCTTGGGATTTTTTAGTTGGAGTCGGGTTTTTCTGGAACATTGACATAGTTGGCAATTCCTAGCCCCTTTTCTTTCTGCAAACTTTAACCTTCTCACAAATGGTTACATAAGCAAGTTGATAGTGTAATGCCCACTACTGCTATGATGCACGTATCTCATGTTGTTGCTCATGGGAACATAAAACATTCATGTTCTACCTGAAATCCTTAGCAATTCTGCCAAAATATTGTGAGATTTCAACTACCGTTGAAATCACCACAACCAACCTGTGTGATTATTATGGACCATAGTGGCACAGGGCTGTCTTAACGCATGGGCCTGATGGGCACATGCCCGCGGGCCCCACGAGAATAGGGGCCCCATACTAATCTGTGTATGTTAATCCTTCAATGCACCTTGCATCATATAACTACAGCAACATATTTATTACATTTTACTGCATTTTTTAATGAATACTAACATGCATTAATAGAAATTAATACTGATTTTTTTCCCCCATAGATGACGAGATGAGCCTGCACATTATTCTGTGTGGGCTCGTCATTCTTTTTTATTCTTATTTATTCATACATTTTTATTCTGGTGAGTAGTTGTCGTGGGTACACCGCTTTGCCCCGGGGCCCATAATGCAGTTAAGACGGCCCTGTAGTTGGGAATACTGTGAGAATACAATGGACCTCTGTTGGAAAGACTCATCCTTTGAAATTACAAAAGCTTACTCATATCTGGGGAGATATCTGCATCTCTTACTCTTATGACTGCCCAGAATTAACTAGGTTGCTACCTTTAATACAGTCTAGATGACGCTTCCCCAAACTGGTGACATATAGGGGTGAGTTGTGGATCATTTTGTTGCTGGTTCGCTCAGGGTCGCACCTCTCTTCCACGCAACCAGCAATAAAAGATGACTTCTGCACTTGCACAGAAGCAAAATCCAAAATGGCGGTGCCCACAGAGACACCGAAGGAATCAGCTCCATGACGTCATCACCGAGTTACTACCAGTTCTAAAGAACAATTTAGAACTGGTAGGAACCCCCGTCTGTTGATGTATCTCCAATTCCTATAATTTCCTAAAGGTATTAGGTACTGTAGGTGAAAGGAGGTTAGGGTGTCGTGTATGGATGGTGGAAGTAAGCATTTCTGCAAGAGCCACGATTGCAGAACGTTCCCAATCCCAAGTAGCATATCCCACAGGGCCACATTTCAAACGTGCAAAGCAACATGGCTGCCACCATACCTAGCCAGCAGAATGGCTTGAGAAGGAGCTCTCTTTTTTCATGAAGCGATGGGCATTAGGGATGAACCGTCAGCTCAGTTCCATCCCAAACCCGGAACCAGGGGTAGATTCTTTCTCCAGAGAAGGATGCGTTTGAGAAAGTGAATTTGGTCTTCATTGTCCCTACGTCAAAAAATTCCACCTCTTGATAGAGGTAATCCAAAAACACGCGAATCCGCCGGGGTTTCTCATCAAAAAAAATCTTGCTGTGTCCTGGCTCAGTAAAAGCCATGTAATTTCTTTTCCCCCAATATTCTCCAATGGCCCAGATACCTTCTTTGGTGCTAAAATCGGTCAGACCTTTTCTCTTCACAGACTCCCGGGCCACTCCCACAGCCCATTCTCCATCGTGTTTTATTTCCACCTCCCAACAGTGTTTTCCTGACCTAAACCCATTTTGGCCCAGAACCCACACCCGTGGGCTAAATCTTTTATCGTTATCGGGAAGTGGCTGTTCTTCCTTTCCCCATGTCGCAGTTTTCCGATCCCTAGAGATGACAAGGCGGCGATGAGCAGTGTCTGGGTCAAAGTTCACGGAGACTACAAGAGAAAAGCAAAATGGTGGAACTTATTTACAGTCCTTTTTTCCTTTCAAAACCTGCATGATACAATCTCAGTTCTTCAGGTCTCTGTTCAGCAGACTCTGGAGGCTGCAGACAACTTTCAGGTGGGCTCCCCAACTACTTGGTGGTGCAGTGGTTAGAGTGCAGCACTGCAGGCTACTTCTGCTGACTGCCTGCAATTTGGCAGTTCAAATCCCACCAGGCTCAAGGTTGACTCAGCCTTCCATCCTTCCGAGGTGGGTCAAATGAGGACCCAGATTTCTGGGGGCAATATGCTGACTCTGTAAAGCACTTAGAGAGGGCTGTAAAGCACTATAAAGCGGTATATAAGTTGAAGTGCTATTGCTATCACTATTGCTCAAAGCACTTATTATTTCTAAAGCTGTCGAGTTAATTTTGAGGGGGGGGAAGGTGCATCATCTGTAGTTGATGTAAATTATATCAATTACCACAAATGATGCAATTTTAATTCAGATCAATGTAATTTCAATTATAATGGACATTGGATATTTAATGGACACCCTTCCCGTACATGTTCAAGTCTTGTTGCATTATTTAAATTTAAATAATGCAAGATTTTATTGGATTCTAAGAGGAAAGCTACAAACAGTGTTCATAAAAATAAATCTAAAGTTTGAAAGTATTTGATGAAAACGATGTATATTTTGATTCTATAATTGGGTTTATTAAAAAGCAAAACAGTCTCAAAGTGTATTTGTCAGAAAATTATGTTACCAATGTTAAGCAAACAAAAAAATGTTAACATTCTAAAACTGTTTTATTGGATATATAGATTAAATTATGATCTATGGTATTAAAAAGCTTTATTTCTTGTCTAGCCCTAATAGTCCCAATGAAATCATTGTATTTATGGGGCCAAAGGCATTTCACAAATCCATTTATAATTTTTGGGATCATGATATCTCAGATTTCAGAGAACCTCTGCATGATTCCCTAATATGAATATTTGGATTTGCGTGTTTTGTGTAAACTTGAAAATTAGGGTAGCTGAGTAAAATCATGTGTAATGTGTCATGTGACTACAGCTTTTTACTATGGTATTGGAAAGTGTAAGTTGCTGTGATTGTCTTTCCCAGGACATTAATAGAGAACTGGATGAGTCTTTGTTCTATATCAGGGTGTCAAACTCGGTTTCACCGAGGGCCGCATCAGGGTTGTGTTTGACCTTGGGTGGTGGTGACCAGGCTTGAGTGTGGCCAGCTTGACATCATTCGTGTCGAGGGGGCCTATGCTGGCCCAAGCAATCTGCCAGCGAAAATGGGCTCCCGAGCTCTGTTTTCAGCTGCGACTGCCTCCTGCAATACTCTGCCAGCAAAAACGGAGCTTGTGAGGGCTACACTCGGTCCTTCCGAGCTCTGTTTTCATTGGCAGAGGCACCGAAGGCCAGTCCTTTGTTATTTCCATGGTGGCCTCACAGGTCAGATCTAAGCACCCTGTGGGCTGAATCCAGCCCCCGGATCTTGAGTTTGACACCCCTGTTCTATATTATAAATAACTTAGATTGATTTACTTTGGTTATTGATATTGTAAATCCTGACTTCAAAAAATTAAACAACAAAGCCCCCCAAAATAAATAATTTAAAATTATCTATTGAAGTACCTGGGATCCATCCGCATGAATTGGTTGAAGTTGATGGGTAGAAAGCACTTTGTGTCTGTAATACTTTTTTAAAAAAGATCAGGTTATACAATAGGAAATGATATATCTGCAATCGTTATTTCGGTTTAGAAGTAGAGCATGAATCATTCAATTTGTATATTAAACGAAAACACAAAATAGAAGTTTGGTTTGCAAGATTACAAGAAATGCCCAACCATAAAAAAAGCATTTTATAAATCTGAAATTGATACCAAGAATAAAGGTAATTGAAACAGTAAAAAAAATAAAATTGCAGTCTAGACCTGGTAGCTATTAAACAGAGGGGAATATCTACCATATTTTTCAGTGTATAAGACACACTAGAATATAAGATGCACCTTAGTTTTTGGGGAGGAAAATAGGAAAAACAATCTGCCTACCGGGTTTTCATCTGGCTAGTGTCTTTAGTCTGGTCACCTTCAGCACATTATTTTATCCCCTGGTTAGGGCTGAAAAAAAAAGCTTCTAAAGCACGGCTGATAGAGAGAAACAATGGAAAAAGCCTGCAAAGCTGGGAAGATCGTTAGCACTTCGTTAGGGCTAGGGGAAAAAAGGCTTTGAAAAAGCTACATTCGGAGTATAAGACGCACCTAAATTTTCAGCCTCTTTTAGGAGGGGAAAAAGTGTGTCTTATATTCAGAAAAATATGGTAGTTAAAAAAATGGTCAGATAAAGAAATCTAAACCTCAGGCATAAATGCAATTTGAGAAAAGATCTCAGACAGAACCCTTCCTATTTCTTATGAAAACAAAGGGAGGAAAGGGAGAAAGCACATTTAGTTTTGCAAGATTCTGTTACTGGAACCATATAATTAAAGTAATATTAGCATTCAAAATTTCGGTGCTCTCTCTCTCTCTCTCTCTCTCTCTCTCTCTCTCTCTCCCTCTCCCTCCCTCCCTTCCTCATCCTTACAACAACTCTGTAGAATAGGCCAGAATTATAAGTGCATGGCACACTAGAAAAACAAGGGAGCTGAGTAGATGATAACATACTTGATATCCCAAGAAAGAAAATTTGAACAAGACTTTCCCAATTTATATCTTAAAGATTACATGCCAATCTCAGACAATTGGTTTGTGGAAATCCTGCACGTATATTAGACAGCATATTATTTTTCCATCTCTGGAGACAGATGTTTCAAAACAGGTATCTGTCTGTGACAAATGAGGGCACTGCAGGATTTGAAGCATGTCTGATGTTTTCCAGTGTGACAAATGCAATTCCCAGAAAACCCAGGCAACATTATTCTCTAAGAATTCTGGGGAATTGTAGTCCATTATATCTAGTAGATGCCAGATTGTGGAAGATTAGACCAGCAAGTGAATCTGAACGGTAACAGATACTTCTGGCCTCTTATTAGACCTGCAGCTATTGGGAGGGGGGAAATCCAATCAAATGCAGCATTTCTGCATGTCCTTTACTAATATGGCTGTCTGATGCTTTGTGAAGGTCACATCCTCCCATGAGTGGGGTGTTTAATAGCATCTACTAGGCAGTCTGTGGAGGAGGGAATCTGTTTTCCCTTGCTAAATGTTGTGACAAGAACAAGGTAGCCAGAGCTAATGATGATGTTGAAGTCTTAATGTCATTGGAGTTCACTTCCCATTACAGGGAGTGAAATATTCATGGAAAATGTCCAGTTCTTGCCTTGGTTTGGCCAATCAGAAGCCTGGGGGGAAAGCAAAGATGGCATTCTTGGCGCAATTGCTTGTCTGTTGCTAGGTTTGCAACTAACTATGAAGACCAACGCTTGACTTGAGTTGTACCCAACCATAGGGGGAAAAAGTCCTAGCCTGTCTCTCCTTTCATTCCTACTTCAGGCGAAAAGAAGAGGCCCAACCATTTCTCCTTTCTGTCTCTCCATTGCTGCCGTGGTATAATTTTAGTGTTTGCGCTTTTTGAATTATACATCAGAAGTGAATAGAAAACATTTGCTATTAGACATGGCTCAAAACATTGGGACATCCTTTCCCAACTTTAACCTCGAGGTGCTGTGGGCTCTGCCACTTTTTCAATGCTCACCAGATTCCAGAATTGTTGGGATTGTAAGAGTTGGTTGCTATTTCTCACCATCAAGGTGAGTTATTGGTTAGAAAGTTGGTGCAAGTTCTGATTCCAGGTGGAGCTCAATCAATCCCTTAGAGTTTGCTTTGCGTTGCTTTCCAGCACATCCTATCTTAATGCTATTTTGACCATGAGAATCAATAGTGGAAGCATTGAGAACTCTAGTCACAAAACTCAATGCTTTGGAAAAGAACTGTTGTTTCTTCTCCCTCTGTCTTTCATGCTTCTGAACAACAACAATTTAATGAGGAAGATTATTTTTAAACTCTTTTAAAACTTAATTTTAAAATTATTTTAATTTAATTCAAAGCAATGTATTTTAAAATGTAATTTGTAAATTATTATGTACCGTAACTTCTTGAATCTCTTATACTTTGCAAAATTGACCACAAATCTTCATCTTATGTGTATCATATTATTATGCTTCCCCCCCCCCATATATCTTTACTGTTACTATCCAGGTATTTTATGCTGTATGCTAAATAAATGATGAAGAAGAAAACTGAGGAGAAATGAACATGGCAAAATGAAGGTCCGGTACTTTTAGTCCTTGGTCTTCATATGCTACATAGAGTGCGTGAGCATCCAGTATGCCCAAGGGAGTGGTAAGTAGCCATTGAATGAAAATGCTACCTTCTGCTTCTTTGTGCAAATGGTATTAAAAAAATTGATGTAAACCTGACTCTCGGTCCTCTTTCTTTTTGCTGAAGTTTATTGAAACTGTCAACAGAGGTGCCATCTGCTTCTGCGCTGAAAGAAAGCATTTTAATTCTACTTTCCACAAATCTGTATGAATAATTGGTCCACTCTTGGCCATCAAATGGATGGAGGAAATTCAAAAAAAACCATTTTGCTACATATTATTTGTGCAATAGGGATCAATGGCTGGTTAATTTGACCCTGGGGCTTAATGATGGCCTTGTCAGAAACTGACCTCAAAGAGACCTTCTGTGAAATTTGCTCCTAACCAAACTTGCTAATCAAATTTGTTGTGCCCTCGGATGATGATTATGATGACAATTATGTTTTTATTTATCAAGAAATAGCATAATGCAAGAATACATATTTTTAATTAGTATTGTTTGGGAATCTGATTCCCAGCTAGGAATCTAAGAATAATCTGGGTAATATCATAAAATATATGCCCAGCAAGATGGCTTCTTGTAAATCCACTGTTGATATAGCCAATATATTTAGTTCTTGTAAAAATGTGTTTGATCTAAAATTCGATATTCTACTTAATGCACCGAGAAGAATAATTTTCCATTTTTTTAATATACATTTTGATCAGTACATCTCTGTATTTTGAAATTTTTCCCCTATTCTTTTTCTTCAGTTCTGCTCTCTCTAGGTCCGTGATGGCAAACCTATGGCACACGTGCCGGAAGTGGCATGCAAAGCCATCTCTCCAGGCATGCAAGCCATCGCCCATTGCTCTTCCAGGTTCCGGCGCACTGGCCAGCTTGTCTTAACGCATGTGGGAGTGCTGGAAACTGGAAGAGCAGCCGCCCAGTGCTCATCTGCATGCCGGAAAGATTATCTTTCTGTTTCTGGCGCATGCATGCGCACCAACCATCTCGTCTTCCGGTTTCTGGTGCATATACATGCACAAAGACCAGCTGGCCAGTGCAGATGTGCGCATCACAGACCGGAAGATCACCTTCCTTGTGCATGCATGCACACCAGGCAGCTGCTCTTCTGGTTTCCAGCATGCACCTGTGCGCGCACTCTCATTTCGGCACTCAGTGCCAAAAAGGTTCACCAGCATTACTTTAGGTATTGCTGCATCTACAAAAAGTATTCTTTGTTGTTACATCTAGTGTGTTGTTTACTAACTGGCAGTAAGTTATATGCAGTTATCCCCAAAAAAACAATTAGTAGAATTTTCAACAATTTTTCCATTTTTCGTGCTTATGTCACATTCCCTGTCATTGTTATTAACTCTGCCTTTAAGGAAAGAAGTTTGACTAACAAAATAAAAACATATGTCTGTGTTCATTAGTTGCAAATTTTGAGGGTCATTTGACAGCTCTCAACTTTTCAAATAGCTTCACATAAGGTAGTTGAAGATTAAAGAGTTATGATTCCATGTCTGATGCTTGGAAACCTTGTTGGGGAAAAAAGAACCAATTTAATTACAAGTGGTCCTCAACTTACAGCCATTTATTTAGTGATCCTTTGAAGTTACAATGGTATTGAAAAAGTGACTTATGACCGTTTTTCATACTTACGACCGTTGCAGCATCCTCATGGTCACATGATCAAAATTCAGATGCTTGGCAACTGCTTCATATTTCTGATGGTTGCAGCATCACAGGGTCATGTGATCCTCTTTGCCAACTTTCTGACAAGGAAAACCAATGGGCAAGCTGGATTCACTTAATAACCATGTTACTAATTTAACAACTGCAGGGATTAATTTAACAACTGGGGCAAGAAAAGTCGTAAAAGGGAGCTAAACTCCTTTGACAACTATCTCACTTATCAACAGAAATTTTGGCCTCAATTGTGGCTGTAAGTCAAGGATTACCTGTATAATATAGTAAAAAAAATGTCCAGGTTTAGGATCAAGAACAGTTGGCTGAAAATAATTGACGTAGCTGATCTCATTTGGCTTGAAAATGTTGAATGGATTGAAGATATCTATAGATGATAGATATCATCTATCTCCATCTATCTTTTTTTAAATCAAACATCTAAGCATCTTGTTATCGTTCCAGTTCTCCCTCCTTTCCTCCCTTGTCTGCCCGTTAGCCCAGGCACTTCTACTTTTAATGGTATTGGTGTTATTACATTAATATTTTAATTATGCATGAAGCCTTTCAAAAACTGTAACGGAGGAACCTGAATATTTCATACGGAGCCTAAATGTTTCATGCCTGCTTACCAAGTCAAATTAATACGGAGGACTGATCAACTCATCTGTCTAAAACATGCAAAGCACCCGTGCAGGAGTAACAGCCATTGCTCATATTTCATCAGCTCGCTTCCTTTTTTCCCCTGCTCCTTCTCAAAGGAGGAAATCAAAGGGTTTTAGATGTCTTGACTAAACATCATCACTTCTCAGGAAGAAAGGAAGTTTGTCTTGGAAGGAAATGTGGCAGCAGGGAGGGGAGCACACCTATGACATAAAAAGAAAGCATAATTATCAGCAAGCAGCCAACCTTTCACCATCTGAATATTCTACCTAATAATGTCCAAATGCCTTCACACTTAAGTAGTATTTGAGGACTATCTGCCATCTGGCAACTTGTGCAATCAAGAACACCATGTCTTTCCTAGCCACGTGGCTGATTTTCTTGAATGTCTGGTCCCATCTCTGCCTCAATGTCTTTCCAGCTTAGCACAAAAAAGGACTGCTCCCAAAACTTCCCCAGCAATTGTCTATGTCCGTGATGAAGAACCTGTGGCATGTATGCCACAGGTGGAACGTGGAGCCATATCTGAGAGCACGTAAGGCATTGCCCTATGTCAGCTCCAGTGCGCATGTGCACAGTGGCCAGCTTATTTTTGCCCTTCTCAGAGGGTGGAGGGAGGCTGTTTTCGCCCTCTTCAAGCTTCAGGAAAGCCTCCAGAGCCTGTGGAGGGCATAAAATGGACTCAATGGGCCTAACAGAAGACTTCAGTGAGACTTGCATGCATGCGGGGGAGGGGCAGTGCTGGGTGGTGGTGGTTGTGCATGCATACGCAGGGGAGGAGGGCATTATGGGTGTGGGCACACGTGTGCCTGACCCTCTTGTGCTCCCCCTGCTTTTGGCACACAATGGCAAAAAGGTTAGCCATCACTGGTCTACATCAATTCCCCAACAATTGAAAAGGCCCCTCAAACTAAAAGTTCTAGTCTGTTTCTTCCACATCACTACTTTATTTAAAAATGCCATCTCTATTTACTGAGCTTTTGACTAACATTATTAAGTCCTCAAAGCAGACAGGCATGGCATGCTGCCTCCTGTTCTATTTGCCAGTTGAAAAAGGATTTCAATTTCATTCTACACTGTTTCCAGTTGAGGGAAACTATATATGCATGTGCAAAATTTACAAACCATCACAATTATTGTTAGCAAGCCTACATCTTGAAAACTATCAAGGTTTCAGGAAGAGATTGAAGCTTAGAGCCGGTTCCAAATTTGCCTACAGAAATTCCCAGTTTTAATATTACTTAATTGTATACATTGTTTATTTCTATCCCACCTTTATTATTTTTATAAATAGGCTTCACAATACTTCATCCTCCTATTTTGTCCACAACAACAACCCTCTGAGGTGAGTTAGGCTGAGAGAGATTGACTAGCCCCAAATCATCCAATTGGCTTTCATGCTTGAGGTGGGACTAGAACTCACAGGCACCTGACTGACTTTAGCCTATTGCCTTAGCCAGTTAAGATGATCAACTAATCAGAGAAAAGATCCTCTCTAGGATACTCTTCCAATCAAAATTAAAAATGGTGTGCAAGATAGACAAATATTCTCACCTGCTGTAACAAAATGTTGAGTTTCTTGTTAGGTCAAAAAGAGCTGTAATCTGCTTTTAGGCCTCAGAAAATGTCAACAATAATAAATATAAGTCCTGTTGTTGGAAAACATTTTTTTTTTAAATCAAGCTAAACCTTTGCTCTGTCCTGCTGAGATATTAATAGCTACTTAGCTGTTTGAACAATCACCGATGGGCAGAAGGTCGGGTTTAAGGGTTGGATATTTATATATTATAGAATTTGAAATCTCAAATTATAATTCCTAAGAGACTTGGAGGCAATGTGGTTGATGCACGGTCATATATGTTCTGAGGAAATGAATAGAGCAATAATCATCAGAGAACAAGCAGATATAATTACCCCTTCATCCCAAGAAAGGATTCTTGACAATCTCAAAGTAATACTTATTTGGAATAGACTATGCTGGACTCCAAATTCATGTTCTTTTTCTCTTAGTTGTAATTTATATGTTAGATTTTTTCCCCATTGACCTAGAGGGTGTCATTTACGGTATTTGCTTTTACTGATCAACATTACTGAGACTTCATGGGCAAATATGGACTAATCAGGGATGTCAAACTGGTGGTCCATGGGCTGGATGCGTCACACACAGGCTGTGCCCACTCCAGTTCTGCAAAGGGAAAGAATGCCGTGATATGTCATGTCAGAGCAATATGATGCAGTGAGTTTGACACCCATGGGCTACATCCAATCAAATCTAGTTAACTTCAAAATTATAGAAAATCACCATCTTCTTCTTTATCTTCTTCATCTTCCTCCTCTTCCTCCTCTCCTCTTCCTCTTCTTCCTCTTCTTCTCCTCCTCCTCCTCCTCTCCTCTTCCTCTTCTTCTTCCTCTTCTTCTTCTTCCTCCTCCTCCTTCTCCTCCTATACAATGTTCTGGCTTTTGCTCTTCTGGCAGCTTCAACCATCGTTATCTGATGCTGTTATACTGTGTCTTCTTCTGGATCTTCTTCTCTTTTTGTATATGCCTAATATGGTAGAGAATCACAAGACATCCTCTCCAGGTGAGCAAACAACTTGGGGATGGTTAAAAACCACTTAATGAATGTTTACTATTGGGAAAGCACATCTGCCCAGATAGGGATGGGGCAAGGACTTCGTTGCTGGGATGCAATTAGCAAACAGGAAAGCAAGAACCAGAATTTTGCAGCTGGGAGAAGACTCCAAGTACCTGCTGCTTACTTTGAGTGAAGAACAGAACTGGCTATTATTTGTGCTGGGATTTGCTTTACCGATTTGCTCAGCCTGAACTAGCTTTGAAAAAAGCAATGCAGTCATTACAAACTCTTCTTATGAATGGAAGCGATGTAGATTGCCCGACCTGTTGTACAGATCAGCACCTAATTATCCACCAGTGTTTGAATGCTCTGACACAGTTCTGCTCAGAAAACTTTCGCATTGCATTTTAAAATGCCTGCTTTGGAAGTTTAGTTATTAATTGTATAGCTGTGGTTTTTCATGCAAATTTAACAACAGGAGAAAGTATGAGACTCATATAAAAACGGCATGGGTCAAATATTTGGGGCAAAATACATGTCAAACGACACCAGCATGAGTTGATTTGCCTAGCACCACTTTATATATTTATAGAGGAAAAGGAATTACGAAAATGTCATAACTATAGTCCTATTCATTTCACTATCCTCAAGGAATTCATTCTTGAAATTTTTGCTCCTGAAACATTGTGGTTTTCTGTGAAATGTTATCATTGTTCTTTCTTTGAGATGTCAAATTTCACCCCTCTTTGGCTTGCAATAAGCAACATTGATAGAATGGGCATGTGAATAACAATATTACTATTCAAATGACTTTGACTGATTGTATGCTAATGTTGTTTCTGTCGCCTAGAAACCACACAGATTTTCTCTATGACGATCTAGCTCTGATATGGTCTTTTAGATCTTCCAATGGTGCACTAATCACCACTGTAACTTTCTTGCTGCTGATGACCATCTTCTCTTTCTTTCCAGCTTTTTCCAGCACAGAGCTGGGTCTTTGCGTAACATTTTCGAAGTAATGCCTGGTAATTTGCGCTTTGAGTAATAATAATTCTGGGTTGATTTGCTCAATGATCGATTGGTTTGTTTTCTTGACTGCCCACGATATTCTCAGGAATCTTCTCCAGCATCAAAGTACAAAAGCATCAATATTCTTTCCATCTTGCTCTTCAAAGTCCATCAAATGAGTTTAGGAGTGCACAATAAACACCCATTGAGTGGTGAGTGATAGAATCATAACAACAAACCCAACACTGTCACTAAATTGTTCATGCTTTATGGACACTACATCTGCCATTATTGTTTCCTCTCTAATGCGACATTGTTTTGATCTAGGCCTAAATATCATGGCTTGTTTTGCTTTGTATCTAGAATGCCAAAGCCAGAGCTTTTATATCATATATTCCGATAAACTCAGGTTTAACATGCATACTGTACATAATACACAATCCAGTTTTATTTGAAAGCAGCTGCTGCTTTCCCTGTCTGGAAAACAAGCACTATGCTGTGCAAATGAGGCAACTTCATATAATCTGGTCTGAAGCCTCTGCCTCTGGTTTGAAAGAATATTTGTTTAACATTATAATTCTCAGGCTTTTATACAACTGCTGCCTCTAATGCATCAACTACAACAGGTAAACTTTGACGTATGATCACAATTGAGCCCAAAAATTCCATTGCTAAATAAGATAGTTATTGTGAGTTTTGCTCCATTTTGTGATATTTCTTGCCACAGTCATTAAGTGAATCACTGTAGTTAAGTTATTAACACGGTTGTTAAGTGAATCTGGATTCCCCACTGACTTTGCTTGTCAGAAGGTCACAAAAGATACAGTAATTGCATAACCCCAGGACACTGCAACCTTCATAAATACATGCCAGTTGCCAAGATGGAGGAAGAGGAAGCCAAGATACCAAAACTTGTTCCACAAATTTCCTTTGCTTTACATTTTATTCTACATTTATTAAGCTAACATGAGAGGTCTTCATACCTATCTTCATCCTCCTCATTCTTAATCAAAGCATTTCCTACTGGTTGCTTTAAGTGGGGCTTCTCAGCTCTTGCTGCTAGTTGTCAATTCAGTTTTTTATCTACTAGATTGGGCAAAGTGTAACTAGAGAACAAATCTAGTTTCTAACCTCTCTTCTGGAATTTCAAGCACATATTGCTTTTCTTCCCCTTCAATTAATAATAATTTTAGAAAATCAAGTCAGTGTGGTGGATGAAGGTGGAGAAAGGAAGGATGTAAATCATCATCTCTGCCAGAGTTTTTGCTAATTAGCTTGAAGCTTACCAAAAAATATTAATTCATTTCTCACCAGCTGGTTGAAACAGCATGGCCTGTATCTAGAATGAATGTAGTGCAGTGGAGTTCCTGCTTTTAGATCAGCCTCAAGGTTTATATGTCAGATCATTAATCAAACTTCACACAATTCATTGTAATAGCAACCAGGATAAACACTTTGTTCTGGGGCAGGAGAAAGCATAGAAATAGTATTATACGCACAAGCATATAACAAAAAAAAGTGTCATAAGAGGCCAGGTTCCACAATGATGGCGGCTTACCCTGACACAAAGTTTTCTTTCACCAGAAATTTTATGTACCGGTATGTATGTTGGTTTTTTGTTTTTGTTTATGTTAGAATACATTCTAACATGTATTCCAACACCCCCACTCAACAACTACTCCTTTTGCTTTCGACAAGATCGGAGCTGGAACCCAAAGCTCTGTGGCCAGCTTCAAACTCTCCACCCCCGAGGGTCCTGATTGGGATCATAACCTCCCTGAAGAGGGGGGTGAAGCAAAGGGAAGGTAGAGGGAAGCCACATCCCCCCTCCCTGAGCTGGAAAGCCCACTCAGCCGATGATGTGGAGCAGTTGCAGCAAACATGCCTTGAAGCCGAAAGAAGATCAGAAAACCTAAGATGGCGCAGGAGGAGAAAAGTAAAAGTGAGTGGCTTGTGATCTGGGCAAAATCTTTCTTAAAAAACAAATTATAACCCCAAGAAATACGAGGGGGAAGAATATGGAATATGTCTCTACCCTATTATAATCAACCAATCATTACTCACCATAGACATTGGAATAATAAATATAAAATAACCAAATTTGGATTATAAAATTGGATTACAGGAATAACGAAGAGAAATAGAGTACGGAAACAGGAGCGCCATTTTAAAAAGAAAAGAAATGGTGTAATCCTCGGAACTTTTGTTTCTTTTGGATAACATAGCGGAGTACATTTAAAAGAAGGAAGAAAAGGTGAGAAAAAGACAAGGGATAAAAGAGAACAGGGAAAAAAGAATATGAATTAAGTGTTTTAAAAAGTATAATCAATAATGGGTATGAAAATTAGTAATTAGAATTAAATAAATGGAACAATTGTTTATATGTGGTATAAAAATATTTTTGAATATTTGCTATGAATGTTACAAAGTAAATTAGCAATATATAGTAATAGGTGAGTGATATATATGAGTAGAAATGAGGCAAAGTAATGGAACTATATGTTTAAATGATAAAATTAGCTTATATAAAAGAGCAAGAATGATATGGAAAGAGAAAGAGACAAAAACCATTTTTTCAACACTGTTTAAAAAAGGAAGTGAAGTAATATATTGGATATGGTGAAAAATAACTATGAAAATTAATTATGATGGATAAAAGGAAATAGGAGACAAGGGAAAAAGGGAAAACCATGTCTTTGATTATTAGAATGAAAGGAGAAGAAAAAGGAAAGGAGGGGGGGAGAATTAAAATAGGGATAATTCAAGAGGGGAAAAGAGTAAAAGATGGATATTAAGATGATAAGCAATGTGATAGAAGTTCTAGAAGGCTTAGAAATGGAAATATGATAATAGAAGTGATGTGTTAAAATCAAAATGAAAAGGAATTGTAATTGTAATTATTAAGAAAAAATGTTAAGATTATGTGTATGGATGTGCTAATCCAGAAAACAAACATTCACGACATGAGATGTATAAAGATGAAAATATAAAAAAAGACTTATTGGGGGGGAAAACAACTACTTATAATAGTCCCATTTCTGATCTTAGTTTTGTTTCCTGTTTCTTATTCTTCTTGTCCTTTTTCTTCCTCTTTGTTTACTCTGTGGTGCTTTATATAAAATAGAATATTCATTCATTCATTCATTCATTCATGTATTTATTTATTGTTCCATCCCATCTGTCCTTCAGGAACTCAAGATATCATAGACCAAAAACACCCTGTGAGGTAAGTTAGTCTGAGAGAAAGTGGCTGCTTCGAAATCAGCTAGTAAACTTCCAGAGCTGAAAGATGGTGGACCAAACCCAGACTTCGTACTTCGTTCCTAGTCCAACATTTTAACTACTACACCACAATTCAGCTCCAGACCAGCAGACTTTGCCAACGTTCCCTCACCATTTTTTTTAAATGTTGCTTTTCAAACAGCCAGCTTGTCCACCAGCTTGTCTTAAGTATAGTCACAAATCTCAGCTAATCTCAGGGTGTGTTTTTTTTCCTGGTTTCTTAGAAACAATTGCAGTTGCTAACTGCCGCCCACAGCTCAAGTGTCTGTGTTGCCTCAGAAACACAACGTGGGCATGGGCTGTGGTGAGTGACTGAAATTCAGCTCTCCTTCCTTCCCTCCTGGCCTTTTTTGGTCAAACTAGGATTTAACCTGGGCCTGAGACACTTATGGCCTTCTAACTGCACACAATACAAAGAAGCCTCCATTCTGTTTTCTCTACTTTATCAGGACAACAAAAACATGGAAGCTGGGGTTTGTTTATTATAAGCTACTTTTCAAATCCCAGCTCACATAGAGTGAACTTTGGGCTCAGTGAAGAAATTCAGTGACATGATTCTCTTATTTCCTGATTCACCTGCATAGAAGAGTTCTATTTTCAACCATGAAATGTTAAAGAAGTTTGCAAAATTCTGCCGGTCCCAAGTAAGAGAACTACTTTACTGCCTTCTAAAAAAACAAAATCAGAAATCAGAGTTTGCCCAGATTTGTGGAAGCAGAATGTCACTAATGTCACTAACCACTGAGATTGTACATGGATTCATTAACACAGGAATGGAAAACCTTCAGCCTGCACACCTCTAATGAATTCCCTATAGGCAGGAGATACATTGACATGATAAATAGATCTGGTGCCTGAGGTTGGCCAATCTGGTCCATGCAATCTCAAGTGAGACCGCTTTTTCTCCACAAAGTTTTGCCTCTCAATCTACTTCCTGTCAGCTGTAATGAGGGTCATTTTTGCCCCACAAAGAGGAAATTAAGGCAGCCAACATCTCCAGAATCACATTGGCAGTGAGAGATGTCCATCTTGAATCAATCCTTCCACATCTTCCCTAAAGGAAACACAAAGAACCCAAGGTCACCACCACTGACATACAGATACGTTCTGCTCAAGGGGCTACAGGCCCCTCTTTGTCCTGGAGATTGTTAGGGGAAAGACAAAATGCTTGAGATTGGTCAGAACCAGCCTTGCAGACAGGACAAGATGGGAAGCAATGGCTTCCTATCTCTCATGGAGAAACAGATGGTGTCATCTATTTGCTTTCGCAGCTTTCCACAAGCCTTGCTCATCAACATTATCTAAACCTCTTGGGCAGATGGGAGCTAGATCCAGTCAAATCTAGTTCCTCACCTCCAAATTAATTGGGAAATATTAATCGTGATAAATAACCATGACAGTTAATTGCTCAATAAATGATGCTCTATTTCCGCCCCTTTTTGTCTTTCCAGATACATTTTGTTACCTTTAGAATAGATCCTTGACTAGGTGGACCTTAGTTTGATCAAGCAAAACATTATAGCTCTTACATAATTCAAAAACAAAGGCTATTTCTCTTAGGAACCATCAAAGAACCCAAGCAACCCAAGAAGGACCAAACTGAAAATAACCTTCGTGTACCTCTGGGCTGTTTTGAGCCTGACATTCTTAAAATAACAAACAACTTAGATGAAAATAATATGCTCAAACGACAGTGGTAGCATTAAGAAGGCAATGTTCTCAGAGGAGACTGTGACCCCCAACTATCTCAGCAAGAGTCACATACGGTAGTTCCTCGGTTTCCTGGCACAAATTGGGTTTGGAGAAAAGAAGGAAAGCAAGTACATTCTGATATTTAGGCACAGCATGTTAATTCCTCAAATGGTGACTTTACAAACCTGGCAGCAATATTCCACCATGTTGGTTTTTAAAAAAAAAAACATATTTACGTTGACTTAAAAAAATTATGTGGGCTTAAGTAATGTTATTAAATGTAAGATATTTGATACTCGCTAATGAAGAACTTTGGCTCTGGACTGTTTTTTTCCTTTTATAGTAGATTATCTTGTCCAAACCCTGAAGGGGAAAATGGATATGATTTTCTCTATCAAATCTTGGTGAGCATTTGACTGACTGAGTCTTCACTCAGGAGACACTGAGCTATCATAGAAGCTTAAAACATTGGCTGTCCAGTCCAGTTCCCTACTGCCATTTTTTTACAGCACAGTTTTTGTTTGCTTTGCTTTTATAATAAACCTCTTAAGGGATATAATCTCAGTTTGCTTCAGTGCCTTTTTGGGCTGGAGCACATTTTCCTTTCAGCAGTCATCAGTAACTAACTTGTGAGGGAGAGCAAAAGAGCCACAGTAGTCTCAGTCATCAGTTCTCGAACTCATCAACTGTGTCTTCCTGAATAGCCTGCTTCTCAATAATGAGCATGATGTAAACAATAGAAAGAATTGTTTCACCTTGTTTACCTTATCTTTCCCCTCCTCTTCTTTTGAGGACATGACCTTTCTAGCCTATTATTACCATTCATCACACAGTCAGCCAGCTCTTCAGGCTGGATTTGGCACTTTGATCTACCTATCAAATCCTTCCCTACAACCTGGGATAAGTAAATGTGTATGTTTGATGATGCTAAACGTATCATCACATTATTCCAAGTATAGCGTCTTTTGTAATTGACTGATGGTGATTTTGTCAATTCCAATGGTGTTTAAATGGTGCTCCAGATGGTTGGAGATTGTTTTGGGCCAGTAATAGTAGTAGTAATAGTAGTGGTGGTGGTGGTAGTAGTAGTAGTAGTAGTAGTAGGAGGTAAGCTATTCTGCGAGTTTGTTAAGCTGAAGAATGTATTACAATCTACTTGGGTTCAATTAAGGGAAATAAATATCCATTTATCTTTCAATGATTAATAGGAAATCACTCTTCCAACATACCACTAAACAGAATATGGACTTTCTTCATGTTCTTATAACAGCTTATATTTGAATTGAGGGTCTTTATTTGTCCACTGGACAACCAGGTTGGTGGGGTGGTTAAGGTACCAGGCTAGAAGCTGCGTGACTTTGGGCCAGTCCTTCTTTTAGCCCGAAAAGAAGGCAAGGATAGCCCACTTCTGAAATCTTGTCACATAAACTTCAAGAATTTGCCCAGCCAGTTGCAGGAGTCAAGACTGACTCAAAGGCTAACACACACACACACACACACACACACTTGCCCATTGCTTTAAACTCCGACCCTCAAATACTGTTCCTGCTTCCTTTCATCGCCAAGACAATGTTTGACACAATCCCCCCTTTTCTTTGAGGTTAGAAAAACAAGGTGTCTGTCTCCTTTTCAAAAGCCAGCTCCGGCACAAGCTGCTTTCTACTATATACACTGTTCTCCCTTGCGCCTGCCCTTCTTGAGTGGAGGAAATGAATTATCTCCATCTGTTAACTGATCCCATTTGGGCCATTAAACCATAATGACAACAAACAGCTGCCTTGTGTCAGGTCAGAAGAGGCATCTCTGTACAGCATCAATCCTATTGCTTTATGCATAGAAAGCTTTGGCTCCGTGTGGTATCTTGAGTAACATCAGACCTATTAAAATATATTCCCTCCCCCAAAAAAACATTCCACACTGAATTGTGGGAATATTGGAGAATGCTCATAGGATCAGCCTTCCACCAATGATGCCTCAAGTGAGGGACACCTTGGGTACTGTCATGATCTACAACCTTCAGCAGCAGAAAACCGAGAAAGACAATACTCAAACTTCTTCATCAAGAGGCAAAAATATTTATTCAGGAAACTCTTGGTGAAAATATGTATATTTGCTATTGTTTATTTGGAAACTCTGTATTTCCAGCCCTGTAGAAGTCTGCAAAATCAGGCAATGGCCTTTTAAACAATATTGGAACAGTTTTCAGAAGAAAATAGCTAACAATCTTAAGGAACTTACTTTACTTTTAAGAAGGTCATTTAGTTGGCTTCGAAGTGCAGTTTTTCCTAACCATAATGCCTTTTAAATGGACTTCGTTGCCTGAATGCTGATGTACTATTAAGAAGGGGGGGAAACTACATTTAATCTAAAGATAGGACTTAGAAACAGATGCAGCCCCTGATAGTACATTTTGTAATGTTTCTCAGCAAGTTTTTTGAAAACTAAATATATAATTCCCATTTCTGACGGGAAACAAAGAAACTATTAATTCATGAAACAGACATATCATAGTTAAACAAACTCTCCCCACCCCTGCAAAGAAACAATTCTACTCTGATAAAGGGCCACTAGAAAATATCTGAGGACTCTTTTGAGGAATATCAAGG
The DNA here is from genome assembly GCA_032467955.1 of Pseudoxenodon macrops. Taxonomy (NCBI): domain Eukaryota; kingdom Metazoa; phylum Chordata; class Lepidosauria; order Squamata; family Pseudoxenodontidae; genus Pseudoxenodon; species Pseudoxenodon macrops. The sequence goes on along the minus strand of JANHFT010007106.1, from coordinate 85,502 downwards.
TCATTCAATAAAAGAATGGCTACTGCTTTCTTCTATTGTTACCCAGGGGTGGGTTCTAATTTTTTTAACTACCGACTCTGTGGCGGTGGCTTATTTTGTGGGCGTGGCTAGATGATCATGTGACTGGATGGGCGTGACCAACTCAATGTCACTCACGTCAAGGGGTGCCTTGCCTGGCCCCTTCCAG
>JANHFT010007106.1:65216-75948 GCA_032467955.1 Pseudoxenodon macrops | reverse complement strand
CATGCACCAAAGACAAATTCCTTGTGTGTCCAATCACACTTGGCCAATAAAGAATTCTATTCTATTCTATTCTAAATGTTGGTCCTGATTGTGGTTTGATTTATACATCAGATTTCTTCCCGAATATTTTCTTGCATTTTGTGCACCATGTTTTACCCTAAATACCTTTAGGGAGATGATACACTTAGGAGGTTAAGTTAGACTTCTTACCTATTGTGTATTTCTTGGTTGATCATGGTTGAAAAGAGACTGGATTTATAAAGAATAATAGAATTGGAAGGGACCCCAAGAGGTCTACTAGTCCAACCCCTGCTCAAGCAGGAGACCCTATTTCATTCTAGAAAAGTGGCTGTCCAGTCTCTTCTTGAAAGCTTCCGGTGTTGGAGCACTTCTGAACTTCTGAAGGCAAGCCGTTCCACTGGTTAATTGTTCTCAATTTCTTCTTCTAGGTTGGTTCTCTCCTTGATTAGTTTTCATCCATTGCTTCTTGTCCTGCCTTCAGGTGCTTAGGAAAATAGGTTGACACCCCCACCCTCTTCTTTGTGGCAGCCCCTTAGATATTGGGTCAGGTCACCCCAGTCCTTCTTGTCTCTAGATTAGTGATACCCAGTTCCTGCAACCATTCTTGACATGTTTTAGTCACCAGGCCCTTAAATCATCTTTGTTGCTCTTTTCTGCACTCTTTCCAACATCTCAATGTCTTTTTTATAAGGTGGTGGCCAAAACTGGATGCAATATTCCAGGTGTGGTCTTACTAAAATTGTATAAAGCGGTACTAATGCTTCATGTGATCCTGACTCTGTTTAATTCTTTATTTAATCGAAAAGGGATTTTGATTAAAATCAGGCTTGGGGGCTATGGAAGAAAAAAATCGTCAAAAATTTCTCCAAGATAATCCTGTAAGGGAGGGAAAGAGTGATAAGGCTCCTGAATGCTCCACTATAAACTATAAACCTTCCTCCCTTTCAGTCACATGACCAGAGTGGAATATATGCAGCTTATCCAGCCATCCCTGTATTCACATACAAGAGAACATACAGATATACAGGTAGTCTTCTATATAGCACCACAATCGGACCAGCATTTCCACTGCTAAGCAAGACAGTTATAAGTGTCTTGTGAATCGGGCCTAATATTTTGACCTTTTTAGTTATGGTTGTTAAACAAATCTGGCTTCACCCATTGTCTTCGTTTGTTAGCTAGGAAGATCACAAATGACAATATTATGATCTAGAGACACTGCATCCTTGTAAATACATCCTTGGACAAGCACCCAAATTTTGATCACATTATGGCTTTGACAGTCATAAGTCCGAGGACCGGTTGTAAGTCACTTTTCTTAGTATCATCATAAGTCTGAGTGGTCACTTCACAAATGGGCATAAGGCAAGGACTACCTGTATCATTGTGATTAATTAATTAGATTGCCTTTCCAAATCAGATTCACGGACTGTCAGATTCACGTGGATCTACCATCTAATTGGACATGTATTAGAGGTGGAGTTTAAACTTCTACCATGTTTTCCCAAAAATAAGTCCTCCCCCAAAAACTTTTTAACCGTATGCGCAGCCAGTTCCCACCATTCACTCTGGTTAGGGTTAGGGAGACAGTGCTGGAAATCAAGTAAGATGCGACCCAAATAATAAGACCTCCCCGAAAATAAGCCCAAGCACTTATTTCGAGTTTCAAAAAATTATAAAATAGGGTATTATTTTCAGGGAAACACTGTACTTTTTGAAGTTAGTAATATTCACTGATTTAATTTCTAGAGAATCTGTGGAGAAAGAACTGAAAGGACAGCTATAATGAAGGAGAGAAATGACTTGTTTTGTTGAGGGCCATATTTGATCTTTGAGTAATTTATGAGGTGCTACACCCAGAAATAAGGAGCCAGGATTTTTTTTTTAAAAGAGAGGGTATCATTACATATTACATATGATTTATCAGGTTATCACCAATTAAACTTAATACCACTGCTGATGCTTGGTAGGTCTGTAGGAACCATCCCAAATCACCAAGTCTGGCTAGGTGGCTCAGTGGACACTGAGCTTGTCTATCAGAAAGGTTGGCAGTTCAAATCCCTAGTATAGGTCTCCTGCGTGAGCAGGGGGTTGGACTAGATGACCTCCAAGGTCCCTTCCAACTCTGTTACTGAGTGACTTCAACACAAACGCTGTTGTTTTGTCCAGAGCTTCAAACTCCAAAAATATCTGTTTCAGTTGCATTCTTTGAGAGTTTGCTACTATTCTGAAGCTTATGACTGGTTGATTCATTATTTGTTTTCCAGCCAAACCAATCAAGGCACAGAGACCAATAGCAATAGCACTTACACTTATATACCGCTTCGTTGTGCTTTACAGCCCTCGCTAAGCGGTTTACAGAGTCAGCCTCTTGCCCCCAACAATCTGGCTCCTCATTTTGCTGAGGATGGAAGGCTGAATCAACCTTGAGCTAGTCAGGATCAAACTCCTGGCTGTGGGCAGAATCTGCCTGCAACGCTGTATTCTAACTCCTGCGCTGCCACCAGTTCTGTCTATGTGGTTACTCATTTGGACTGGACAGTGTGATAGGGAGGGACACTATGATATGCAGTGCTGGCACCAGGCATCATTCACCAAGCTTAGGTCTGAAGTATCTTTGGACTAGGCTCTGGGGTTGTATTCCTGCAGATGGAGGGAAGACCTTTTGTAACTATATGCCTGCCTTTCTGATAAGAAGAGTACAGTGGATGGTTTGCAGGTCCTGTGTGTAGCTTGCAAAAGGTACGTTTTGGTAAGTGAGAGAAAAGACTGCAGAGAATGCAAAAGACTTGTGTGTGTCTCAGGGATGAAATCCAGCAGGTTCTGACAGGTTCTGGAGAACCGGTAGCGGAAATTTTGAGTAGTTCGGAGAACCAGTAGCGGAAATTTTGAGTAGTTCGGAGAACCAGCAGCGGAAATTTGAGTAGTTTGGAGAACTGGCAAATATCACCTTTGGCTGGCCCCAGAGTGGGGTGGGAATGGAGATTTTGCAATATCCTTCCCCTGCCACGCCCACCAAGCCACACCACGCCTACCGAGCCACGCCCACAGAACCGGTAGTTTTTAAAAAATGGATTTCACCACTGATTTGAGGCGGGCGGGGGAGGAGAACATTTTGGGGAAGATTTGGGGGGGACACAGAATCACCATCTAGGTACTGTACTTAATTTCATTTGGGAATGGAACATGATTTACAGTTATCATTATTACATAGGGGGTGGGGGAAGAATAATTGCATTTCCTTTTATTCTATTTACTGATTTTTTTTCTATTCTAGTCAGATCTCCTCATAGATTGGAGATATAAGTAACAAAGAATAACAGCATTTTGAACTTGAAATAGAGTTAGAGTTATACCGGCAGTTGATAACTCTTATAACTATATAGGGATTAGTTGTCCAATAAGAAACCAAATCTCACCAAAAATTTGCCTAAATGCCTCAACCTGTCTAATTCAGCCAACTGTATCTGCTCTTTCACAATGTTTGTTTGTTCCAAAATTATGAAAGCAGATTCAGCATGGGAAGAAAAATCACGTCCAGGTACACTTGATGCTTGAAATAGTCTTTATAGACATAATCATTTAAAAGTATTGCCTGTTTTATACATCAAATCATCAAAATTCTGATTCCCAGTTAATCTAATCTTTATTCTCTAGGGCACCAGAGGGCAGAACAAGAAGTAATAGGTGGAAGCTTGTCAAAGAGAGATACAACTTAGGAGGAGAATTTTTTTCTGACAGCAAAAGCAATTAATTAATGGAATAGCTTGACTCCTGGGGTTGTGAGTGCTGCATCACTGAAGATTTTCAAAAATAAACTGTCACCAACCTTTCGGACCTCAGGGACCACTACATTCATAATTTTAAAACCCGTGGACCACTAACATAATCTGCCTAATGATCGGCTGAGTGGGCGTGGCTAGGTGGTCATGTTACTGAGTGGGTGTGGCCAACTTGATGTCACTCACATCAAAGGGTGCCTCGCTGACCTCTACTCGCCCCTCCCCTCACAGCCCTTCCTTGCCTCCCCGCCCGGGCTCCTTAGGGCCCCAATAGAAAACAGTTGTCAGAGCTAAGCAGCCACCATGAGAAACAATTGGCAAAACAGCTGGCTCAGTTCAAATTGGATCTGGCCAAGAAAGAGGCTCAGCAGAAACACCTCACTGAGAACTACAAACATAGGCTTTCCAAGCAGAGGGAAGATCTGCAGGAATGCAAGGCCAGGTAGTGGTACTTGGAGGCTCAGCGGGCTGAGATGGTCAGCCAGTTCCAGGCCATGATGCAACATGGAACAAGGCCCTGCGGCTCTTTGCCACCAGCAGCACTTCCCTCCAGCGTTCACCAAAGCCCCGCACCAGGAGGCTGAAGCAGACCCCAAGTCAGAATTTCTGCCCCCCTCTGACCTGCACAAAAAGACCCCAAAGAGGGAGACTCTCTGCAGCAACACAAAAGTTCATTGCACATATCTGGCCCAGGTGTCATAGTTTGACCTCTGATTTAGTGCAATATAAAAAATACAAATAATTTTTCTGTGGACCACCAAAATTTTCTCATGGGCCACCAGTTGGTGACCGCTGTTCTAGAAAGCTGTTCTCGCTGCTTCCAGACACAGCAATAGTTTAAATATCAAGGGATTTAGCCTGCAAGCCTATTCCTGTGGGTGTTGTAATTGCTGATATGAGCTGCAGGATTTCACGAGCAATTTTTAGATCACGTACAATTATTCATACTTACCCACCCAAGTTTCAAAACCCCTGGGACTGAAAAAGTGATTCCTAGTTAAAAGTTTAAAAAAAAAAGAAAAGCCATAAGGTTGTAGGAGATTTGGCTATTTTGCCAAGAGCTTCAATGGCAAAGTGAAGTAACATTAGGAAAACCTTTGACATATAAAAATATAACCAGAGACCAGTGAATATACTTCTATAGGAGCTTCTTGCCATAGACCCTGACAACCATGGCACAACCGTAAGGATTATACACACAATTTGAATGCCAATGTGCCAATTCTTACAGAAAATAATGCTTGCAAACAGCAAAACAGAAATATAGCACAAAGTTGATGTAAGTACCTAGTCCCAATCCAATGCCAGCCAAAACCTTTTAATTGCAAAAGACCTAAGTGTAATTGTACCTATCAATATACATATTTCACAAAAGCATAGGCAACTATTTTGATGCATGCCATTGTCTACCGGTAGATGTGTACATCCACATCAGCAATGCACCCATATCTCCCATGCAAGGTAAGTGTAACTACACCTTAATTTTCAAGTGAGCAAAAAAAACCACACCTTATATATAAAAGCTGAGTCATAACGTGGTTATATAGGAGAAGCTTAATCATCAATGGCTGCAGTCAACACTTCAACAAAAAGGCAGCTTCATGTTTACCCCGGGTAGGTTCACAAGTGCAATCTCTGATGTTCTGCTATATAAGTAAATGCGAAGTAAAAACAGGCTTATTCCTCTGAGAAAAACTACTGAGCTACCTACTAAGATTGTAACGAAGCCAAAGCTTGTTTGACCCCTTATTTCAGGGATGCGACCGAGGAGCTGACTGCAGTCTTGGTAATTTACAATACACCCTCTGCCTGCCACCACCATAGGTACCTTGGAAGTAATACGTAATTTGAATTCTCCTCTGCTTCTGAAAAGAAATAGACACAAATACATTCATGAATTGCAACGTTTCAATTATTGGCTGCACTCCTGTTTCCCCAAGGCAACAGTCATCGGGGGTGCACATTAAGAACAAGAGTGCATATAAAGCCCATTCCAGCTTTTAATTGTGTGACTTGAATAGCCATCTTGGGGTTTGTTTCAGCCTTCTGGAAGCATCACAAAAGAATCCAGGAGAGGGGGAAAAAAACTCAGAAAGCTTCCAACTGTTATCAAAGCTCTTTCAAGAACCGTACTTTTAATATTAAGCCTAACGGGCTTGACTAGAGCTTGATTCTTGGAAAGTGAAAGGAGGACAGGGAAAGTGAAAATGGAAACATGACAGAGACAGTTAATTCTGACATGTCATTATGTGCATTATGGAGAAAATTGCAGTCTCTCTCCCTTTGAGCAGAGATATCCAGCTAGGTGGCGGTTTCTTCTTTCTATACTTCTAGGGCTGTTAATTCTAAATCATGCTCCCTACTTCTCCAACTGCCTGAGTAATCTCTGGATCAAATCCAGACTATGAAGCAACCCACAATTTCACACAAATAGAAAAGTACCGAGTTTTCTAAGGAGGGAGGAGGGAATGCTTTTCTATATTTATTTATTTGTTAGCTTTATATCCTGCGTGTCCTCCAGAAGCTGAAGGGGAAAAAATTAATAGCCTCTCCAATCTTTGTATGCAATCTTGACCAAACTCATACTATGTCATCAGAAAATCCATGTAATTCATTGGCACTGACTCTACTAGATGAGTGGAGTATACGGCAGAGGTGGGTTCCTACCGGTTTGGACCAGTTCTACGGAGAAGGTAGTAGGCCGCTGGTGACGTCACAGAGCTGGTTCTGCTGCTCCGTGGGCAGCGGGAACTTTTTTTTTTTTTTAAGATTTCTTCTGCGCATGCGCAGATGCCGAGTTTCCAGCACTGTGAATGCGTCGCCATCTTGTTTTCGGCCTGTTTTTTGGGGGGGATTTTTCGGGGCTTTTTTCTACTGCGCATGCGCGTGAGGCATGCCCACATGGCAAGGAAGGCAGCGAACCACCGGCGAGGTAAGTTAGAACCCACCCCTGGTATACGGTATATAGTCTGGTGCCTGGCTGCCACATGGGTTGCTCCAAAATCTTAAAAAAGCTTGTTGATCTGCAAGGGAAAGAAAGAGCAGCCACCGTTTCCCCGTTGATCATTTTTCCAAAGTATGTCTTTATATGAACAAATATTGAGTGAGTCACTATGTAGATGGGTTCACACATTGTTTTATGCCAGGGTGCATTTCATTTGACTTTGGCTCAGTGTACTGCTGAATCTAGCTATTGTGGCCTGTACAACAAAGTTTGGTTAAAACAAAGTACAGTTCAGCATAACGGGTGAATCCAACCACACATTCTGTATTTCAATGGACGGAGTACATCACACACACCTGATAATTCCTACCATGCTGTAGTCATTCCAAAATGCAAATCTAAAAACCCTGCTATCCTAGAGTTTGCAAACACCATCAGTAACACTCAACAAATAGACGTGGAGGCTAACAGTCAACCAACCTGGAAGGCTCTTGAATAATTCAGTTTAGTCTACTTTAGCTATGGAAATGCCATATACAACCTTAATATAGTATCACTGTCTCAGTCATGGGTAGAGGAGGGAAAAAAGTGATTTCTCTGTTTCAAGGGATGAGTTTAACATTTCTCATATGTATCTCTCTCCAGCTTTACCAAGGTCTTCTTCCCAAATTTTTTGTCAGCCTCTTTCTTCATTCCGCCCCCCCCGGTACTCCATTAGTACAACACATAGATTGAACTAACACAATCCTCCCCTCCCAGTTGTTTAAAAGATGCAAATCGGTGCCATCATTTTACTGCGGCCTCTTTTCGTTTCAACAAGGCTTTGCTGGCCTTTCTAAACTCTTGTTGAAACCATTCTTTGTGAATCTTTCTATTTTGGCAGGCATTAGCAACTTTATCCAGTACGCTAAATGCCAATTTAGTATTCGTGACATACAGTGATAACTCATGATTGAAAAATGAAGGAAATTTCCTTATGAAGGTAGACAGGTGGTAAGAGTCCTACCTTAATGAACTTCTGATATGTAACTTCTTTAGCAGGTGTAGCAAGTCTAATAGTGACTGATGCTGGGAACTGTAATATTTGTGGCATCTAAAACAGCCGCAAGTTACCAGTACTGAAATAGAACAATACCTTAATTGCACTTATAAAGAATGTCCTGACTACCGACAGCTTTTATTTAGTATTCTAAATTTAGGAGCCTAATTCAGAGCTTTCACGTGTGTCACCCTGTCTTTTTCTCATCTCCCAGCCTGACAGAGACTAGGGGATGGGTCTTTTTTTTTAATTTTTTTAAAAACACAATTTATCCTCTTCAAAATGTGGGCAAAGAAATGTACAAACCCCGCCTAGAAAATAATGCCCCTCTACAACATGTGTTCTTATCTTTCAGCTGCCAATTCTGGGTTTAACGAGGTGCCCTTCAACAATGTTCAAAACTTCAGAAAGCTTTTTTTCCAAGGCTCCTGATTATAACTTAAACCTCCATTGTTCTGGTTATTTCTTTTCTCTTTGGTTTGCATTGCAGGATGTTTTTCATCTCCAGGAAAGAGTCAGATGTAATGCCCTCCTCTGCAACGGAAATGAGACCACTCTAGGAACTGTAATATTTGAGAGAGTTCTTGGGCCATTTAAAAAATAAATAAATCAGGAAACACAGTATGGATATGGGGATAGACAAACATCTCTGTTAGGTAATTCTATAGCATAGGGGACCTGTTGGTTAGCAAATGGGACTGGAATGATACCAGATTTTGATCAACTAGTTTATAAAGTGCCTGAAAATACTTAAAACATCTGCAGGAGGATCATAATGCCAATTGAACAAAAACATTACACGCTACTCCTATCAGTACAACGAATATATGATTATTTGCTGTTGAGGGTAGCAATATGTGCAGATAAAACAGAGAAGGATATGGCAGAAAGGTTCCACCCAGGAACATGAAAAAAATAAGACCTGTTTCAGTTGAAATCATTTCTATTTACCAAAGGTCTTCATCTGTTTCTATATCCAAAATATTAACTTAGTAACTTGTAAAGTTTGGACTCAGAGATCACAATGACTCATCACTTAATAATCTAGTCACTGGCATATCTTCCACAATGCGTTGTTACCGAGCTTGGCAACACTTGAACAATTTTTACCCAGTCTCTTTTACATCTTAGCTTATCCGCTGACAAGGCTTAACAAGTTGATAAGCCTCCATTTGTCTCGTCATTCCCTCACGGCTGAACAGCAGCAGCAGTTCAGATGAAAATTACAAGCCAACAAAAGAAGACCAACATATGACAGAGAGATAAATATACCATGAAATCTCTTCTGTCCCATTCCAATTTTTCCCCCTACTTCTTTTCTTTCTTTTTTTTTAAAGGAGGACTGGATCAATTGCTCTATGATAACTTAACTAGGCAAATGCAAGTTAGAAGCCAAAACATTTCCAACAACCTGTACAGAAACAACAAAATTTACAACTGAAAAATGTCACTAACATCCATTCAGGCAGATGTGTTAATTTTTGTTTGTTTCGCAAAGGACAGGTTATCAAAGAGAGAGTGGTGCGTGATCCTCCAGCCTGCCTTAGTTTCCTTAAGTAACCTTCTGCTTGATGCTGGGAGTTTCTGGTCGATAGTCCTTCCTCTCAGAGACATTACGCTTCACCTTGGCACTAACAGGAGACTCCTGATTTAATGAAGGGCTGGAGTGGCATTTCTTCAGTCCAGGACCATCAGTCTCACTGGTACTCAGCAACTCCTTTCCTGCTCCATCTTTGAGAAGAGACACATAGATTTCATAACGGGTTTTCTGGGGAGGGGAAAAAGGAAAGGAAAGACTCAGTCTACAGTGTCACTTCTACGATGTGTGTGGAAATCAGTCATGGCAAATTGGATGCACAGCAAGTAAACCAGCAGAGCAATATTAGCTAGTGGGTGACAAGGGCATCTAGGATTAATACTGAAATGTCTTGTAAACTGAAAACTGAAGGACATGTGTTGGTTCTCTTTCTCAGAAGAAGCATTTGAATGCTGTATTTTGAAAAGACATGCAAAGAACCTTGCCCAAAGTAGTGGATATCAGAGTGTGCAACAAATTGTGGTGCAGTGGTTAGAACACAGAATTGCAGGCTAATTCCGCTGACTGCCAGCAAATTTGGCAGTTCAATTCACACAGGTTGACTCAGACTTCCATCCTTCTGAGGTTGGTAAAATGAGGACGCAGATTGTTGGGGGCAATAGGCTGACTCTGTAAACCGCTTAGAGAGGGCTGTAAAGCACTGAGAAGCAGTATATAAGTCTAAGTGCTATTGCTATCTTCAGTTTACCCACAAGACCTAGGCAAGCTAAAGACGCTTAAGAAGGATCCTTATTGTTGCCTCATCTTGTCCTTTCCTACACTTCCCCCTTTTATCCCAACTTGATTTGGCATTTTATTGCCCAACTAATCAGTATGTAAAGTAGAAAAGTCAGCAACGGCAAATGGATATACATTTACGTATAAAATTCAGAACTTTAATTGTGGTGCCTACTAGCTTCTCATCTTTCCATGATTGTGAATATAATGGTTCAGTACTATGATGTCAAAATGATCATTATAGAATTGAACAAGTTTTTCTCTATGCCACGTATTCCAATATGGTATGGATTTCTAATTATTTGTAAAAGATACTGTTGCTGGTCTTCAGCTAGGCAGACCGTTGCATTTTAATCTATCACTTCATTGCCACAAATTTCTGAGCCCACCAGGCACCAAATACAAAATGTAAAGGAAGATTTAACATGGTTTTTTTAAATGCCAACTGCTGAATTTGTTCAGTCTCTAGAAAACCACAACTCCTCTGTATGAGGCATTTTCATCTGCAACATCACTCAGTGGTGCTGTGATTACCGTATTTTTCGGAGTATAAGACACACTTTTTCCACCCCAAAAGAAGGTGAAAACTTGGATGCATCTTATACACTGAATGTAGCCCCACCCAGCCATCC
>JANHFT010007106.1:33219-43820 GCA_032467955.1 Pseudoxenodon macrops | reverse complement strand
ATGCATGCACAGGTGGGCGGGGCGCGCGGGGTGGTGGTGTCACGCGTGGATTGCATTATGGCTTAGAAGTGCAGGGAGGCACCCCTCTGGCCCGTTTTTGCTCCCAGGAGCCTACTAAGCCGAAAATGGGGTGCGGGGGGGGTCACACATATATTGCATTATTGGTGTGGGCATGTGTGTGCACTAGCGCACATGCTTGCTTTTGGCACATGACAACAAAAAGGTTAGCCATCACTGGCCTATGCAGTAACCCTATCTCATTCTGTGCCAATCTATAGCCAATTATATCCTCTCAAGGAAAGCAAGGAGTGTCAAACTTTATGACTATAACTAAAAGGCATCATCAATTTCTGTTTTCCAAGAAATTACAAGGTCCTCAACTTAAAATTATTGCAGCATCCAATCACCAGGACCAGAGGTTTGCTTTTCTGAACTTTTAGACTTCTGCTGAAGCCCATCCTCAGGCAACTTCACTTTCAAATGCTCTATATGTACACAGAAGTATATCATATTGAGAATATGAATAATAGGTGGCACAATTTTTAATAAGTAAAAAGATTCCAAAAGGAAAAACATTATTGCAGATGTTTTGTTACCCATTACTATTTGGTTATCTTGTACTGCTGTAACTTAGTTGGGTAATGAAACATCTATTAGCAGGAAACCAAGCTCAGAAATCTCCGTACAAGAAACTTGGAAACATTATTTTATGGACTCTAACCAGATATATACTCTTCAAATTATTATCCTCACGGTAAGAATGGCTTGCATAAAACTATATATATATATAGAGTGTGTGTGTGTGTGTGTGTATATGTATATGTATATGTATATATATAGATTAAATCAGCCCTTTTCAGGGGCCGCACTAGTTTAGTTATCATGAATGAATTAAGACTGCCTAATGAAAAATGAAAGATGTCTGATATATAAAGACAACAAAGTCAGAATAAAAATAAATACAGGCAGTCCATGACTTACAACCATTCATTTAGTGACTATTCCAAGTTACAACAGCACTGAAAAAAAGTGACATATGACCGTTTTTCACACTTGTGACCCACTGCAGCATCCCCATGGTCACTTGATCAAAAAATCATTCACTTGGCAACTGACTCATATTTATTGAAGTGTTCTGTGATCAGATTCCCTTAACAACTATGTTTCTAACATAACAACTGTAGTGATTCCCTTAACCATGCAGGCAAGAAAAGTCGTAAAATGGGGCAAAACCCACTTAACAACTGTCTTGGTTAGCAAGGGAGATCTGGGGATCAATTGTGGTCATAAGTCAAGGACTACCTATAAATAAATGTAAGAGGTTCCCTCTCCTGAACTGCTGGTGTAGATCTCTGCGATTTCTAGAATCTATTCCATATACTGCAGGTACATCAAGTGGAATACCATAAAAGGAATCATTTGAAGCTTATTAGTTCAACATAAGATACTTACACTGCCCACTCAAGCTTTTCGTTTTTGATTGAATTGTAAAGAGCCTGGAAAAAGAAAGAAATAAAAAAAATTAAGTGGATTTGAATGACCATATATAGAAGATAATTTTTTTTAAATCTAAACATCAAAAATTACCACATATATGTTGCACTAAGGATTAAAACATTATTCCTTAGCCTGGGGTGCATAAAAGTCTTTATCGTGTTTTAACATTGCTGAACTCTTTTTTTTTTCTCCTTTAAGCCTAGAGACGAGGAAAAGCTTTTAACAACCCTTTGCTGACTTTGGAGAGGTTCCAAAAGTTAAGAGCTTGTTACACAGAAGTCCTCTTCAAGTGCCTTTGCTCTAGCACAGAGAGGATGAGTGGGCTCATATTTAGTATTTTATTACAGATAAAGCCTACATGGTCCTTTGGGAACAAGCACAGGGGCTGATTTAGAGATCTCAGTTCTCAATGCTGAAGAAGAAGAAAAAACATCAACCCACCCATCCACTCATAGGATTAATTTCAACGTAACAGAGACCAAAAACATGTCCTGAACAATGATATTGAGGTTTAAGATGAGGTACCGTAAATTTTGCTCATATATTGTTTTAGGAAAGCAAAGCCAATGACAACCCATAAAGCTGATTCTGAACTTAACAGAACTCTCTCTTTGAATCCTTATAGAAACTCTAGTTTTTTTAATATTATGCCCCTTAAACATTTTTTTTTTATATATTTAAAATTTGGAATTATAGGTAAACTGTATAAATCAAGAATGTACAAATAAGGGAGATAAAAGGAAGGGAAGATGCTACATCAATACAGATATATTTGTTTTGACAAGTAAGGCATTTAAAGCTTGATGCTTGCATACTACACTTGATATTTGATATTCTGTAATTAAAATCTCCAAATAAAACGACATTAAATTAATATAGCGTATTCTGAATTTCTACCCTCCTACTATAAATCACATTGAGAAGAGCTATTAAAATAACACCTATCAGACATATCATAAAAGCCATTTCACCTACTATTTTATCTATTACTATTAAATATAACATGGTAGGAAGCCCAGACAAGGTGGAAATAGTATGATTGGTAATATTGTTCAATCATACCATTAAACAGCAGGTCAGGTAGCCTTTAAAAAGTTGAGTAATAGTACCAGTTTGCTCTTCAAAATTTCCCGATATACAAATAGAAGGCAACCTTTATGTATTTTCTGCATTTGTTTCTAGTCGTTTATACAGAATCCTTCCTAAAATCAATGCAGAGTCATGTAATCTTGGGAAAATAAAAACACCTGGTTTCCAAAAAATAACAGTCTCTCTCGTTAGACGAGCCTCTCTAGAAAAGGAATTCCATAAACATGACACCAACATCTGTGCTTTGAAATATGAAGCCCATCCAGTTACTTAACAACTGAAATACCTCAATATAGTTCCTAACATGCAGCACCAGCTTCCCATCTGGACCTAGCAGCTGTATTCTGAGCTCAGTGTAAATTCATGACAGCCTTCAAAAGGTGTGTGTGTGTGTGCACGAGTGTGAGTGATTCAAGTGTCTAAGCTGTGTGACTGAAAACTGAATGTCTTACAGCTCGTGTAAGTTTTATAAATGTAACAAAACCAAAAATAATCAACAATAAACAAATACTTCAAAAGCATCAGTCTGTGGTCGCTATACTCCTGGGGGTAGCGCCATCCTTCCACCCAATCACTAAAGCCTTCCAAAAGAGCCAAAGATCTCCAGGGGGAAACACAAGACATAAGCCTGAAGAGAAAATCCTAAACGTTGCTAGAGCATGTCTACAACAGCAACACATCTGGAGATTACCAGGCTGCTGACTGCTTAGTCGACAGTTCAGCCTTTAATAATATCACGACAGTGGATATATTTCCTATATGCAGAACAAGGATGAGGTTATGCAGAACAATGATTAGGTTTGTAACTATAGATCAAATCCTTTATTATGTCACATTCATCCATCAGAAATATCAACTATAAGAAATCAATTTCAAAGGAAGAAAAATGCGCCTAGATTGCTTATGCAGCTGTTTCTCTTTCTAGCACACCAGTTTCAAGAACGTTTAAATCATTCATTCATTCATTCCATTCCATTTCATTTCATTTCATTCTATACAGCCATCCATCTCACATATTTGAGATATCTAGGTAGCTTACAATAAAATAGATAAAATACATAATGTAAAAAATAAAATAGCAGCCAGGCATCATTCAAACAACTATCAACTTAGCCAGCAGATGGAATCCATTACACACCTAGGACCCAAGACACAGGTAAAAAAAACACCCAAGTTTTCAGGTCCTTTGAAAGTTGAGCAGGGAGGGGTCAATCTAATCTCCGAGGGGATGATGTTCCATAAAGTGGGCAGCATGGCAGATAAGAGGTTCCTTCTGGGGCCCACCAACCAACAATTCTTGGCCTACAGTATCTCGGGATCTAATAGGTAGGGTAGACACCACTGGGGAATGCTGGTCCCATAAATAACCCAGTCCCAAGGCATGAAGAACTTTAAAGGTGACAACCAGATTATTCCGATCTTGCGTGATCTTCCTGCTTGGCTGATTCAAATCAGGAAACCTCATGAAATCATCATCGTCATGTTAAAAATTCACAATTAATGGCATGCATTTCACCATCATAGGCTTCCTCATTTCCAAAAGATTCTTATTTTTAATTGCCCAACAAGTCAGTGCTCAAAGATTTAAGTCAGAAAAGGCAGTTAGTAATCCTCTCTAGCCAGCTCTTTCTTTCTTTGTTCTAGGAAACGGAAGCATAACAAAATACGGCAGGAATTTCTGAAACCATCTGCTTTGAATCTGAGTAGGGTAAATATTTCATATTAGCAATAATTCTAAATCTGAGTGTGACTGGAGTGTTAGATGTACACTACCTTCAACTTCATTCTAGAAGAATACGTAAATGTGAGGGCATGCGTGAGCTTGACTAGTAGTTTTACATCTATTAGTATTGTAAGATAATAACGTTACTATCAAAATATTGACATTTATTCCAGTTTTATGTTTCCTTCAACACTTGTTGACTTCAAGACCGCAGAAACTTTTTATGCCATATTTAATTGAGCTCCAAGTAATATCTACATCCAAATCCTGCTATTCTGGCAAGATTCAGCAAACCAATGGATATAATGTCCAAGTACTAAATACTGTTTTTAGGAAGCTCTAAGTTTAGACATTACTCCAACATTCTGTTATTAATGAAGATAACATGAACCTCCAACTATCATGAATTGCTTCCTATTGAGCACTGCATCTTAAATCTTTGAAAAGATCAGTAATGCATTTGGAGATGACATTTCATTTTTCATATAAGGTATCCCATTACATGCAAAATATTTCCCCAACGAGGGACAGTAATTCAGATTTAAATAGCGAGAACCCAAAAAAGAGAAACATTTTTCTCCACGTAGATATGATAAAATCAATGCATATTCATGCTCTCACCTGGTCACTTCACCAGTTTTCTTGAGAAGAAGATAAAAAGCTATTTGATAATTGGAAATTATGTCTCTATTACATGAACTATGATTTCAGACCCTATTAGACCCGTTGAGTGCTCCATAGGTAGTCACAGGTGTTTCTTGAAAGCATTTTTTTTCCACACACACAAAAAAAAGACGATTACATTGAGATTAGAGGATGTATAATCATAACATATGTGATTTAGATGATCAATGGGATTAAAATATTTTTATATATATTCTCTTTATAAAAGTGCCTGGATATATTATTCCATGCTAAGTATAACTACCGTAACTTACTGACTTTGCATACCCATAATAAATGGAAGCACTTCCAATATATTGGAGAAACAGAATAAATTGATTAAAGTATTGCTAACTACAAGATCCCTCAAGTACATCCCTATATCTTAGGTCCATCTCCTGCTGCCATCCATTGGGAGCAGAGAGTCACATAATGCTAAATCACAATGGCTGGGTTTTATAAACCATGCTACACTTAATTTTATGCACAAACAAGGTCACTGTCTTTGTGAAAATATTTTTGCATATAATTTCCTACTATAGGGCTACAGGCGTCTTAAATGAAGCCCATACAGTTCTTTTAAATATATTATTAGTGAGCCACATTATGTATTCTGTGCACTTTGTTCCAGAATCACTGCACCAAAGCCTTAGGTTCTTTTTCTTTAAAAAAATAATAATCTTAATCATCTTTAAAAGAAAAGAAAGCAAATAAGTAAGCAAGCAAAAGGAGAAAAGAATAGTACAGAAATTTGTATAAGTGGACAAAAGAATTACCAAGATTGCACAGTTAGTGCTCAGTATATTGTGATTAGACATTAACCATAAAACATTAAATTTTATTTAAGTACATTGAATTAGTTTAGCAATGTAAGAATTTAAATCTTTGGCCAAGGTGTTATAATCTCCATTTTGTTTTTTGAAAATACAAAGAAAAAAACCTACATTATACATATTATTTTCTAACTTCTCCTTTGTCACACTCTGATATATATCATTTACAGACATTTTAAACGTTTTTGTGAACTATTTGTCAGCTCTTTTTCCCCTTAAAAACTATACAATACTCTAGGTACTTATATTTGCCTTGTTGAATAATATACAGTATGTATGGAAGCCATTTGGTTACATATCTGTTGTGAATACATGTTGTTGATTTTACCATTACTACGTATTCTCCCAAGTTTTAGTTCCCAATCTGACATCTTCAGTAATGTATCTCTTTTTCAATATTGTGCTAAGATTTATCCTGATCGCTATAAACATGTATCCCTAATGAACTGGGATCGTTCTTGCTGATATGTTTTGAAAATATGCCTTTGTAAAAAGAACTGTGATTTTATTTCAAACTGGACTTCCAAAATTCTTTCAGGAGAGCTAAATTGTGTTCTGCTTTCTCCATGGATTCTAATTGCATCATTTTGCTCCCTTTTTTATCAATTATTATTTCGTCTAGTCTGTCTCTTGCTATTATCCGACACATATTTTGATAACCCTTGAGTCTGTTTATGTAATGTACTGTTTAGATGTTATCACTAATAGGGAGCTTTCATCACACACAAAGACATTGTCTTTAAAAATACATGAGGAAGCCTGAAGATCTGCGCTCCCAATTGTGCACAAAAGCCAGCCTTCCAAAACTTGGTCTAGGGTTCCCAGCTAACATGGCTGAAGGACATGCTGCCTGATAATTTGAGGAACTAAAAGCCCAGTTACTTTGGGGAACACCTCAGGCCAACATTGTTTTGACATCTGCTCCTCAGATTACAACTTTCCAATATCTAATTCCAGATCCAGCTCACAGCTTCAGTTTCGAACAGCTGAACTCTTTGAATGTGGGCTGGAAAAAAGATTCTTCTACTTCAGTTTGAGGAGAAATTTGGTCATGACAGAAATTCTGAGAGCAAATAAGGTCTGTACTTTGGAAAAAGCAGCTGCAGCTAGGCAGAAATACTCCTTCTCATTTCCCACATGCATTCAGACATGCATTCATCTAGTTACTCCAGTGGTGGATTGATGCCGATTTGGACCGATTCGCCCAAACCAGTGGTGGAAATTTGCCCCCGCTCGCCAAACCGGCGGCAATGGCCAGCTGGCCACGCCCCGGAACTGGTCCTCCAGTCACCGCTGCTTGAAAGCAGCTGTAAAAGAACCCTCTGTGCATGCACAAAGCCTTCTGTGCATGCGCAGAGGGTTTTTACCCGGATGTGACACAGGCACGTGTGTGAGCAAAGCGCTCGCATGCTCGCAAAAAGCGCACTTCCGACATGATGCAAATCAGTAGGGAAGGTAAGAGGAACCCACCACTGAGTTACTTGTAGGCATATCAAACCATGTTGCAGTTATCTGTGCCAAATGAGCCACACATTGGTGTTTTCAAGGACATATTCTCCTCACCCAACCCAGTCCATTGAGCTTACAAATGCAAAAAGGAAGAGTGGTGTGTGTAGTACAGAAGATGAAAGCAAATGGCCTACACAGAAGGAAGCTGAGGCAATGTCTGAAGACTGGCAGCTATTACAAGCAGGCAAGATGATTTTCATTCAACTGCCAGAACTACAAGCTATGATGAGTAGCAAATCCTGATGTGAGTCCCGACTGGAGTTTGAAGCTTTGCTGGGAGATCAGTAGCAACTAGATGAGGAAAAACCACACAGAAACAGCACTTCATCCCAACTAGTGCAAGAAACTTTTGGAAAAAAGGCAAAGGTTGTATTACAGGTAGTCCTTGACTTACAACAGTTCATTCAGTGACCATTCAAAGTTACAACATCACTGAAAAAAGTGACTTATGACCATTTTTCACAATTACAATCGTTGTAGCAACCCCATGGTCACGTGATTTACATTTGAATGCTTAATAACTGTCTCACACTTATGACAGTTGCAGTGTCCCGGGGACATGTGATCACCTTTTGCAACCTTCTGATGAGTAAAGTCAGATTCACTTAACAACCATGATATTAATTTAACAACTGCAGTGATTCACTTAACAAATGTGGCAAAAAAAATCGTAAAACGGGGCAAAACTCATTTAACAAATTTCTCACTTAACAACATAGTTTTGGGCTCGAACGTGGTCGTACGTTAAGGAGTAGCTGTAATTTTAAGGCTTGGGGATTTTTTGTTTGAAATAGTAAAACTTGTAGTAAAAGAATACTAAACACATATTTATGTGGCAACATCACCTTGCAAAGTCCTAGAAGGGTGGAATTGACCCAGAAAAACAGCCTCTTGTTGGGGGAAGTAATAAAGCATTGCATACAATTTTGCCAGGTTGTGTTGTGTCCGGTCTTTGGAGAGATTAGTACCCTCACAAATCCTCTAAAGTTGTTTACTTATAACACTGGCTATAAGCACGGCCTCTAAAAACAGCAATACCTTCTCTCTACATCCCTTGTTTACAGCAACAGATAATCATCTAGGCATCTCAACTGGTATCTTTTTCCAACTGATGTCATACGTGCCCTTCAATTTTTCTAAGGGTCCAACATGTGTTACATTTGTTAAGTACCGCTACTGTATTTACCTAAAACAAGATTCTAAATATAAGCGTAGATATTTTTTTTATTAAAAAAACAACAACTACCTGTCTCTATTACTATATATATATACTCAGCCAAATCTAAGACCGGCCTTTCCTTTTAAATATAAATACAATGTGATGTAAAAGCAAACAATCTCAAGGGCCTGAAGCTTTTTGTTTTGAACGGTATACATTTCACGAAATAAAGATTAAAAAGCTGCATTTAACTGATTTGGTATGACAGAAGGCTCTGACTTAAACCTCTAACCAATTTTCAACTTGGTTTTTTTTTGCGTTTTTTTGTTTTTTTTAAAGAACTCATTCTGACAGCAATAACATGCTCTTGCTAACGATACAGAAAACTTTCTGGCACTGTCTGCCACTTCCGTGGCTCCAAAATAATTCAGCTAAATAAAACTATCCAAAGGTTCACCTGTCTTTCACAATCATATTCTTCTGCAAGTCATCTAACAAGGGAATAAGCATGCAGATCAAATCCATTCAGAGTTTAATTCTGCGAGCAAGCTATATCCTTCCCAACAGCTGCCATCCGAAGGCACCGTACCGCCTCGGGAGTCCCTGGCTGCCAAAACTACAAGGAAAAACACTGCTCTTTAGTAGTCCATCTCCTGATCAGACCTCCTTCTCTGTAGTACAGGTAACCTTTGGCTTATAACAATTCCTTTAGTGACAGTTCAAAGTTACAGCAGCACTGAAAAGGTAGCTTATGACAATTTTTCACACTTACGACCATTGCCGCGTCCTCATGGCCATGGGATTGAAATTCAGAGTCTTGGCAATTGACTCATATTTATGACGGTTGCAGTGTCCTGGAGTCACCTCTTGAGACCGTCTGACAAGGAAAGCCAATGGGGAAGCCATATTCACTTTAAAACCTGTTAGCAACGTAACAACTGCAGTGATTCAGTTAACAACTGTGGCAAGCATGGTTCTGAAATGGGGCCAAATTCACTTAACATCTGTCGCACTTAGCAAGAGAAATTTTGGCCTCCACTGTGGTTGTAAGTTGAGGATTACCTGTACTTTAGCATTTAATGTTGCCCCAGCTATCCTTCTCTGCAAAAAAAATATTTAAAAATCACACAAGCAACCTATTTAATTTAATATAGAACACTTCATTGTACTGCTTCCAAATAATTCTAAATACCTTGGTATTAATTGTTCCACGTCTTAAAGAACCAGGCATTCTCAGCTTATGCAACAGAACTAAATGACACCTTAGAACGGTTTGGGCCAATTTGGACAGAATCATTCATCAAGCAGGCTGGAAAATGGCACCATACAATCATCAAGTATTGTCATGTGTTTATTACACCATGAATACACTAGACCAGTGATGGCTAACCTTTTTGCTGTTGCGTGCGAAAAGTGGGGCACAGGTGGGGGTTTGGACCAGTTCTACCGAGTAGGTAGTAGGCCGCTGGTGACATCATGGAGCCAGTTCCATTGCTCCGTGGGCGACGACATCTTTTTTGGGGAATGTTTTTTTTCTTTAATTTCCCCCCTGATTTTTTCTTCTTCTGCGCATGTGCAGAAACCGAGTTTCCTGCACTGCGCATGCGTCGCCATCTTATTTCCACCCTTTTTTAAAAATTGTTTGGTGTTTTTTTTTACTGCGCATGCGCGCGCAAGGTGCGCATGGGCCTGAGGCGGGGAGCGGCTCTCCTCGGTGGTGACGGCCATGGGAAAAGCAACCCTTCTTGCCTCTAACGAGCCTTCCCCACTGTTGCACCTGCAGCAGCCCGCTTCTGCTGGTGCTGAGGTAGAAGCAGCTGCAGGGAAAGTGGGGCTTCTTTGCCAGCCTGCTAGCTGGCAAAACATACATTTTTGCAGATTTGTGGCCGTGGCTAAGTGGGGGGGGGCATGTGACTGAGTGGCCATGTGCGTGAGTGACGTCAAGTTGGCCACGGCCACTCAATCACATGCCCCCCACCTAGCCATGCCCACAGAGCTGGTAGTAAAAAAATTTAGAACCCACCCCTGAAGTGAGGGGGGGGAGCGCAGGGGGAGTTACGTGCGTGTGTGCCCATACCCATAATTCAATGTGCCCCACCCACTGCGCACACGCATGCAACATCCCCCT
>JANHFT010007106.1:0-23028 GCA_032467955.1 Pseudoxenodon macrops | reverse complement strand
AATAATAATAATAATAATAATAATAATAATAATAATAATAATAATAATAATAATAATAATAATAATAATAATACCCACCAGCTAAATGATTTTCTAAACAGCTTAGGAGAGGTGAGCTTGTGGGAGGGGGGGGTGATCCCGAGGATATTCCATGCTATCCTTTATTAAAAGGAGAGGCAAGGTTTTCATATGCCCTCTTTGGCATATGTTTTTTTTGTGTAGCACAGCGGCAAACTGAGCAAGCTACCAATCGGAAAGTCACCAGTTCAAATCTCATCTTGCTAAAATATATCCTAAGAGCCTGGTACTGGGGCAGGTTTGCAAAACGAGATAGATTGTTTTACCTCATTTGTAGGGATCACCAAGAAGTAACCGCCTTCCTCAACCAGATGCGTATTTCAGACATAATTTCCAATTTGGCATGCTGCGTGAGAATTACGAGAGCTGCCTTCCCACGTAGCTGGGGGACCCCATCCTGGCATCATTGTGCTGAATACTAAAGTCCTACTGCTCTCATTGGGACTTACTCTCAGATCATCTTGCATAAAGCAGTAGATTTGGCGTTTGTAGCAGATTCTTGATGTTCTAGCTTTGAGGTGAGGTGAAAAGTTATAAACGTAGATACATATGCATGTAGCCATCACATGTGTGGAAGAGAGTATGTGCCTTCATCCATCCATCCATCCCATTTAGGGGAGGAAGTTTACGCACAGTAAAGAAAAAGAGTAAGTAGTAGTAAACAAAATTAAAATTAAACTGAAGTAAAAATTAAAAGAAAAGAAAAAGGGAGTTTAGCCAAGTTAATTTATTCTACCTTTCTACCCTTTCAAAGTTTTATTTGCAAGGGTTAATAAATTGTGCAGAATAAATATTAATTAGAGTGGTTCTCATTTCTTTAGATTCATTATCTGAGACGTCAGGTCGTTCTCTCTCTTTCGCACACACACACACACAAAACACAAAAGCATTTCATCTCAGTCCAGCCAGTAAAAGTTGCATTCTTGGCAGCCGACAAGTCTTGTTTTCAAAGTTCACTTCAGAGAATAAAGGGGGGAGGAAAGTCCCGTCAATTCTGTCTTCCAATCAGCAGCCAGTGACAAAGCTGCGAGGTGCAGGTGCACGCTGCTGCTACAACTCTGGTTCTCTTTTGCCAGGGGCTGCTACTGGCGGCAAACTCCTGCCCGAGAGGAGAAGTGAATTTGATCTTCCATCAAAGGGATGGGTAATGTTTATCTAAAGGTTCTCATGTCCGCCTCCCCTCCATCATTTCTAGTTCCTAGAGACCCAGAACATAGCAGATTGCATGTAACCATAGCAACCAAACTCAGATGAGAACCGTCTCTACTACGCCCTGCCTGCGCACAGAAGGAGAGTCAGCTGGCAGCACTGGTTGAAATAGGTAAAGGAAGAAAGTTAGTCTGCAGGAATACAGTCCCCCACAACCAGGAAGGACAGATGCTCAGAGTCACCCCTCACTGCCTCAATGGGTTCCTGTTACGACTAATCGCCAAATCAATGGATTTGTTTGTATTTGTGTGGAGGTTTTCTTCTTTCTCCCTCTTCTGGTTAGTCTGCACTAACAGATTCATTAAAATTATTTTGATTTGAGTTCTTCCAGATTCAGCCCACCACGCCTGGCTTTCTAGATGTTAAAATGTAGGAGGGGAAGAGACAAGAATGATATTTTCATCCCAGTGCTATGAAACAGTCATCTATTACCCAAAAGCATCTTTCTAGACAAGTAGATTTTGCTACATACATTTGCCTGTGCATGTGTATGTGTCATGTGGTAACACAGAGACAGCTGAGAACAAGAATTAGCCTCTGGAATATAAAAACAGGCACCTTTATATATCTTAGACGTTCAGATACCTGGTTACATTTGAAATAATCTCTAATACTGTAGATATTTAAGACTATTAAGGATAAATGAATAGAATAAATGGGAGGCTATACACATAGCAATAGCACTTAAACTTGTATACCGCTTCACAGTGCGTTACAGTCCTCTGTAAAGCAGTTTACAGAGTCAACATATTGCCCCAGGCAAACTGGGTCCTCATTTTACCGACCTCGGAAGGATGGAAGATTGAGTCAACCTTGAGCCTGTGAGAATCAAACTGCTCGCAGTTGGCAGAATTAGCCTGCAGTACTGCATTCTAACCACTGTTCCGCCACAGCTCGTATGAGATAAATGAGATGCAATGGTTAAGAAGCTCTATTAGAAGTATGAAGACTTCCCTTAGGCATGAGAACCAGGTGGGTAGCCTTGGGCCAGTGATTCTTTCTTGGTCCAAAAGAGCATCAAGCTCTAGAAGAAATCAGATGAAGAACAAACCCATTGTTTCATTGTGCACTGATTGCCCTTCTGCATTAACAAGGCAAGGATACTAGCATGGTATAGTGATGAAGGTGCTAGTCTAGTATAAGGAGACACAGATACTAGACTTCTTTTAGCATGCTTTCTCAACACCAGACTGGTAAGTCAAAAAGCATACACCGCCCAACTGGTACTGAACCAGTATGGTAGATTAGTCCTTGAATTATTCTGTAGTGAGTGGATTTGAGCTGAAAATAAGGATAAGAATAATGAAGACCAAGTACAAAGTTGGTTTTCAGTGTTTTACTATGTGGACAGGAATATTTTCAGCATACCAACAATAGTTTCCATGTTTTTCTTTGAGAGTCAAAAACGAAAATATAAGTTTATCAGTGTTGAATTCACACATCCTCTGAACAAGTTATAGTAGTCACATTCATATTCCAAAGATTAATTATGACATAAACCAAAATTATGGGGTTCGTATAATACACCAACCCCAAATCAAGCAAACCAAAGAATGGTTGAGTACAAAAATAAGAGATATTTGTTGAATTCTGAAATCTCATTCAAAAGATTTCATCAGTATACATTTCAGCAAGGATGGACTCTTCAGTGCAATGTTAAACGCTAAAGTTAACTTTCTCCAAATTTTCAAATTGTTTGGGATTACAACAATAATTAGCTATGCTGGCTGAGAATTCTAGAAGTTGCAATCCTAATACATATGGTGGGCAACTTACTTTGAAAGGATGTTTTAAGATATGATTAAGTTGCTTAAAATGTAGATATAGAAATAGGATTAGATATTTGATTTTCAATAAATCAATGGTGTTTCTAAGATGAAAGTGAAAGAATTCTATGCTTTAGAAAAGGGAAGAAAAAGAACTTATGGAGCTCAGAGATGTAAATGCACAAAAAGAAATACACTTTTCATTTAGATGAAAGATAAATCTTTTGGAAAACAAGCTGTTTCTTTGAGCACCTAAACTGAAAGGTCAACTAAAGCTTCTTTGCAGACTCATCAACTAAATCAATTAAACTACTGCTTTTGCCAGTGTTCAGAAGATTCATTGCAACTATGCCTGGCCTGACAAAACAAGAAATAAATAAGGAGGTGTCCTTGATGCTCTCTGAGCTTTGTTGTTTTCTTGCAGATGTGTTTTTCTAGTGTTTTGAGAATTGGCTTGATCTAGGATGGTCATGGTTTCCCAGTTGAAACTACGATTATGTCCTTTCATATATTATGAAATTAAAGAGCCAATATCAAATAATGATGATGCCTCAATCCAGCTCCTGATAAAAGAAGTGGTGCCCAAGGTATAGAGAACAAGGGAGATGACTTTGACAGAAACATGCAGGAACCTAGGCAAAAGGGGCGAAGCATTGTTTAAGTTCAGAACCACCAGAAGTGTCTGAGGCCTATGTCATTGGGCTATAAGAAGAAAGAAGAAGTACACCACTGTCAAACTTTCCAGATTCTGTTGTTATAATCAATTTCAACAGAAGTCATTTTAGCTTTCTGTGGAGTTGTCTTCTTAATCTGATCTGTCTAGTGAAGCTGACAAGAGGGCATGTTTTTCTTATGCGCTTGCACATGGCAGCCCTGTGTATGTGTGTCTTCTTTTAAAATCTCCAAGTGCAAGGCCTGGTAAGTTCAGAGCTCTGTCCCTCACTATTTCTCAACCTTGGCAACTTTTACATTTGTGAACTTAGCTCCCAGAATTCCTCAGCCAGCAAGAGCAGATGAGGAATTTTAAGAGTTGAGGTCCACACATTTTAAAGTTGCCAAAGTTGAAAAACACTGTTCTGTAACAGAGGTGAGTTCTGAATCTTCTTACTGCCGGTTTGCTCAGGGTTGTGCCTCGAGCGCGCACGTAGCAGTCAAAAACTAGCTTCTGCGCATGCACAGAAGCAAAATCCAAGATGGCGGCACGCACGAAGACACCAACAGAACTGGCTCCATGACGTCATCATAGAGTTACTACCGTTCTATAGAACCGGATAGAACCGGTAGGAACCCACCTCTGTTCCGTAGTAATCCAAAGGCTGCAACCATTCAAATAATCCAAGAGAATTATTCTTGCTGCTGTTAGTGGACATCCAGAATTTTGCAACCTATGCCCAAAAGCCTACCCTTTTCTTCACTAGATAGCCTACTAATTCTAAAATATATGAATGAATTTTTCACCTCTGCAGGGCCAGAGGCTTTTTGTTGTTGTTGTTGTCTTGCTCCTTTATTGGCAAAATCTTCATTTCTATTGCTTAGATCCCTTTTCATTCCATCCTTCACCTCTTCCACTTTGCTATCTAATTTAGCTCTTCCAAGTGTAACCTTATCTTCCAAGATCAGCATTTTTTTCAAATTAAGAAACACTGGAACTTCAAATCTACTTTTGTATCTTTGGGCTTACATATGCTTTGGGTTCATTATTCCTATTTCATACAAATAAATATGGATTTTGAGGAGGAAAAATACTGTATACCCAGACATTAAAAAAGTGGGATTAAAACCTAATAATAAATTCCTTGCTAAATTGATATTTCCAGAATAAAATGAGACTACAGCCCAACAGGGCATACACAAGCTAAATATTTCTATCAAATCCTTGGGATTATAAAAGATTTTTGCTAGACTGGGGTTCTATACCTGCTTCTAGAAAAGGTATTCTATATTTCAATGGCTATAATGTTCCATCACTGGAAAGTTTTCTAGTCGAAGAAAACTTCCAGGCTATATTTACTTCCTATTCTAATTGCAAAAAACAGAATACAATTGCCCCCCTAAGAACCTCACTGTGACAGGTGTTAACAAAAAAGTGATATATTGCAACCAGCATATCTATCTATAGTTATATGGAAAGGCCAGATGTAATCTTTTTCCTACTATTTACAAGGACACAAGGGATAGTTATTTCCATTTTCAACAGTGGAAACAAACTATTCTGAGATTTGAAGCTAATTATCAATAGTGCTATTCCACCGGGTTTAGTGGTAGAATTTCTTAAAATATCAATGGCTTAACCACACTATCTTGGACATTGTAACAGCATGATCCAGTGCATGAACGTGGAAGTTTAGGAATCTCAATATATTAAACACAGCATTTAGATATTGGAGACTAGAAACAAACAAAAGAAATGAGCATCAAATGCTCATGTTTGAAGATCAAATTAAACATGCTTCCTAAAAATGCATTGAGAACCACCTCTGAATAACTCACACAGCTAAAAAAAAAACACAACACAAGGTAAACTTTTCATGAGATGCAATAAATGCTCTCCTGGAATCATATCGTACTTGGATACGCTCCCAGCTTTTTAAGGCTCAACTTCCTATTGGTAACTTGATCAGCTATCCCCCCACACAGGAGTTATTCTATCTTTATTGATGCATAAGTTGCTTGGAGAACTGTTTTAAGTGAGAGGGGAAGAAAGGGGTGGGCTTCAAAGATTTTAGCAAGGGGTTGTCTTCCCTGGGTGGGTGTGACCATGGTGGCTTTGGCCTAGTCCGCCTGCTGCACCTTGGGGGGGGTGTTTGCCCTGCCCAGGCTACGGAGGTTTTCCTCAAGCCTCCAGGAGGGTGAAAACGGCCTCCCGTTTCCAGCCTTCTCAAACCTCTGGTAGGCCCGTTTTTCACCCTCCCGGATCTCTGTGCATGCTCTGCACACCTGCATCCAAAACAGGCTGTGTGGGGACTCGTGGGAGGAGAGGAGTAGGGTGGGAGTAGGGTGGAGAGGGCCAGCCAAGACTGGGATTTGGGGGTTCTCCGAACTGCACAGAATCTTAGCTAGAGGTTCTCCCAAACCCCTGAGAACTCCCAGCAGCCCCACCCCATGGGAGAGATGAGTTTAAGAAAGTCTGTACTGGTAGTCAAGAACATAAGGGTTCTTCTATCAGCACCAAACTAAGTTAAAATTTGGCTAGCCAATATTTTCTCCTACTCACAACCAGTTGTTTATAGTCACATTGGAGATGGTCATCTTGATTTGTTGCAGAAATTGTTATCTTTTTGATCTACCATCATCTTTAGAGTAGGACAAGGAATTGGAGGGCCAGATTTTCCCATGAGAAGAGTGTCCTGTTGCAAACACAGAGGCAAAAATGTTGTGCTCAGTCTTTGATAGCTTGTAACCAGGGTGCCTTTTAACTGACAGAGAAGTAATGCATTCTGACTAAAAAGTCATCTTTTTCTGAGAAAGCAGGGGTCAAACAATCTTCTCTATATCTGTACCAATGGTCTCTATCTCAGTGGGCTTTTTGCATTCCCATTTCATTAAAAGCTACCATTTCATATATCTAATAGTGCCTATTTTCCATTCCTTGAACCATTAAGATGATTCACATTCTGACAATGGGTCCAATTTTCCACTCTGAATTGTCTACCAAGGGCAATGGTTAATTGACTCTAGACCAACTAGATGTCATGAGATCAGGATTGCTCTAATAGTCCCTGATTGCCACAATTACTTGTTGCATCATCCACTCAAATCTTCAGTAATGCCTATGGTAATTTACAACACCTGCTTTAACAGGGGGCATTAGGAGGGATAAGAGATAGTCCGTACTCAAGGCAGAAGTCTTTTCAAGACAGGATCATTTAGAAGACATTAAAAGACAGTTGTAATTGTGTAAATGTTCAGAATAATATTTGATAGCTATGGTAGACAGGCAACCATCGTTACAAAAATCTTTTCAGATAGCTTCTTCCCCCCCCCCCCCATAGCTACTACCTCAGTGGAGGCACAGAGGTTAGAATGCAATATTGTAGGCTAACTCTGCCCACAGTCTGGCATTCGATCCTGATGAGCTCGAGGTTGACCCATCTTTCCAAGGTCGGTAAAATGAGGATCCAGATGGTTGGGGGCAATATGTTGACATTTATAAACAACTCAGAGAGTGCTGTAAAGTACCATATACATCTAAGCGCTATTGCTATTGTGGAAAGATCACAAAAGTTTCTTGAGGCCTTTACAAATCAGATTTATTACATTCTTATTTTAAAAGGCAAAGCCACCTTTCAGTTAAGCTCATCTTCTAGTCACTCATGAAGTTCTCTTGGCAGGGGTTTGCTACTGCCTGGTTCCTGGATGGTTTTGTCTTTCCAAATTAACCTACAAGACCTAGGATGCGCTTTTTAGACCAAAATAAGCCAAGTGCTGCCACCTGCTGAGGCACTTTTATTTACCATAGTTTACAATGTTTGTACATCATTTTGGGAGGACAGTTATTCTAAAAGGCAGGATATAAATAATTAAACAGATTTGCTTTTAATTAATTATGAATTAGTTTATAATTAAGCAAACATATTTCAATTCTACTGTTGAAGCATATGCAGTCAAAGTAGTTTGCAATGCAAACCAGATAAGTTTCAGCTAAATTGCACAAAAAAAGTCCTGATAAGCACTTAGTTGATATACAAAAATTAATTCCTACTATTTTCTTTGACTTGAAATAATTCCAGTTTGTGCATACAGGTTTATTTGGTCATTATATTTTTTTAACTTAAGAGCTGATTATGTTTCTTTCTTAGAAAATAAAAGCCCAGAATAGGACTCCATCTAAAATTTTAAAAAAAAGGGGGGGGAATCTTGTTAAATCATCTCAAGGGCCTATCAAGACCAGTATTTGTGTCTACCACATCCTTCTGAGAAGGACATCAACAGAAACCAACAACCATGCCTTTAAACATGAGATGGCTATTCAGCTAGCTAAATCTCTTTTCCATAATACCTACTTCTCTTTTAAAAATATCCACATTAATGCTACCAAAACATCCTATGTGAATGAATTCCAAAACTAATGTATTATGTGGAACTTATTTTCGTCTCCCCAGAAACCACTGCTAATGCATGCATCGGAATGAAAACTTACAATAGATTTTCACATCATGGTTAAGACAAAACCTAGCTCATTCAAAGACAAAACTAATAACACTACTCCCTATGCAGCATGGCAGCAAAGTATTAGGTTATGGATTGCTTTAAGTCTGTAAAATAAAGTCATTTACAGATTCCTTCCCAGCTGGAAGCAACTGTTATACTGAATTCACCTAAGAGCTTCCTTAAAGCAAACCATGGATGGGTGATTTTCAGCCAAGCAAATCAGAAAAGTTGCTACTGGGTGCATTTGCAGATCAATAAAATTTTGCTCTGGCTTTGTTATTATCACCTTCCCTACCTCGCTAAATCACACTCTTGCTTTCTCACCAACAGTTTTAACTTCTACTTACATGTACATTATCCAAATACTTTCCTGGGCTAATGCCAGAATCATGACAACTATGTTTTTAAGGCAACAGAATCCCACATGTAACCACATAATGGATTAAAATGATGGCATTAAAATAAATACAAACCTGTGGATTTGTCCATGTAAAATAACTTAAAGTGTATCCTTACTTTATTAATATTTTTTATGGGAGTTATAATTTCTTTTAGCACCAGCCTAGTGACCTGCAAACTAATATAGGCTTTTGCACACACAGATACAAGATCTGGATTTAATCTTATAAGAACATTATTATACTTCTGCTTCAACCAAAGGCTATTGAATCCCATAGTGGCCAATTAGATTCCTATGGAAAATCCATTAGCAGGAAGCCTGAAACATGACAGAAAAACTATTCTTTTACTGATTTTCTTGTCTTTTTTTCTGCAGTTCATATTCAGAAGCATTCCACTCCGCTATTAGAATATAATCATTAGTACCCACTATTCTAGTTCCTTCTTCCCATGAATTTGTCTAACTTCCAAACTATCATACACATTATATGTGGTGGTAGCAAATTTCATAGTTGTAATAAATGATGTACAAATAATACATTTTAATGTGTCCTGAATTTCATACTATTCATTTCCAAGTGCTTCTCAAAAGAGCAAATTCTTCAAAAAGTACAAATCTGAATCTATCGGGCTACTTTAGAGTCAGCCACACCAAGCAAAGGCTCAGTTTTTAAGAGGATAGAAAACTCTTGTTTTGAAAACTAAATTACAAAATGTTCAGATACTCTGAGGCCTTTCAAAGCATGATATGTTTCCCCCAAAAAATGCCAACATTATAACAATGGGCATCTTAGGGGTCTTAGGGGTCATATAAATGACATATGGGTATTTAGCATGTACATTTTTGGATCCAAAAGTATGTATAGATTGTGAACAGGAATTGATAGATTCAAAAAAAAAAATACTGTAAGGAACAATTCAGTTCGGTTTAATCTGCTTTATATATTTTTTAATCTATTCAAATATTTCAACCCTAAGTCAAAAGAACCCTTCTTCCATATCCATTTAAACACATGGGATATAGCCCAGCCATATACATTTCCCCCTGAAATATGAAATAGGAAGGTAAAAGGGTTTCTCATATCACTTGGGCTTCCCATAACCCTAGGGAGAGGCACTTACTGAGATGAACAGATCCTTAACCATGCAGGGTTAAAGATACTGAAATGTCTCTGTGTAAGCCACACTCCAGGTTTCTCTATGCTTTGAAAGTCTTCCAAGCCATTTGTATAAATTAGGCTGAACTGGATATCTAAATTAGCTTAGATGAATGGAATCCTATACTCAAAGTTGTCAACTTATGGTAGTGGTCTAAAGTTCTGCCCCGCATAGTTGAAAGAAATCTTAGATGGCCTTTGTGATATAGAGTTGGAGAAATTCTACCTATAGTTTCAGAAGAGCTCTCCTTTCTATGAAAACAAAAGAAGCAGAATCCATTACAGTAACAATCAAGTGACACAACAAAAAGTACACTCCAATACACTTTACAGGCCAAATAACAGAGCTATACCAAGTTCTAAGTATGAATACAGAAAAGGACCATCATTGGGTTCATGAATTTCCCAAGGAAATACATTTCCTTGCTTTAAACCTAGTAATTTCTAGCTTAATAGCAAAAAAAACCCATATTTTATTTGAAATTAGAGAATCCATCTTGCTAATGTAAAATAGTCTATAATATTGGAAGAGTGCTAATCTGACTGATTTCCTTGAGGGAAATGTTCTGTATCTACTATACAAATAAAAAGAAACTGCCTCTGGTTCCCCTCAAATAAAATATTTTTCCTCAGAAGATGTTAAGAGCTCACTGGAAATCATGAGAAATGAGAATATTTGGTGAATCAGATTTAGGCCCATCTAATCAGCAGTCTATCTCAGGGGTGTCAAACCTGATTTCATTGAAGGCTGCATGAGGGTTGAATTTGACCTCAAGGGCCCAGGGTGGGCATGGTCAGCTCAATGTCACTCCTGTCAGGAGCGCCTGTAGTGGCCCAAGCGCTCTGTCAGCAAAAATGGGCTCCCGAGCTCCATTTTCAACTGTGACGGTCTGCTGCTGTGGCCCGCCCTAGCTACGTTTTCTCTGGCAGAGGCACGGCAGGCCAGACCTTTGCTGTTTCCAGGCGGTCCCACAGTTCAGTTCTAAGCACCCCGGAGGCCACATCCAATCCCCAGGTCTTGAGTTTGACACCCCTGGTCTATCTCATGAAACATTCCAGATGCCTCTAGAAGTAGGAGATCCAAATATTGCTCCTTTTCCATTGTTGATCTCATAGACTTTGTGTTTAAAGGTGGATCATACCCATGGCTGAAAGTAGCAGTCAGTTATTGAAGCTAGTAGCCATGAACAGCAATAACACTTAGACTTATATACAGCTTCACAGTGCTTTATAGCCCTCTCTAAATGGTTTACAGAGTCAGCATATTGCCCCCAACAATCTGAGTCCTCATTTTACCAACCTCGGAAGGATGGAAGACTGAGTCAACCTTGAGCCTGGTGAGATTCAAACTGCCAAATTGCAGGTAGCCAGCAGTCAGCAGAAACTTGTCTTCTAGGAATTTGCCACTTTCTCTTTCAAGCCAATTAAACTACCAGAACACATCTTGCAATAGCTGACTCATACAGGTAGTCCTTGACTTACGATTAGTCACTTAGTAAATGATGGACTCCCCTCCCAAAAGCTACTTATGATCTGGTTTCAAAGTTTTGATATTTCTCTTACCCT
Source organism: Pseudoxenodon macrops (assembly GCA_032467955.1). Lineage (NCBI taxonomy): Eukaryota > Metazoa > Chordata > Lepidosauria > Squamata > Pseudoxenodontidae > Pseudoxenodon > Pseudoxenodon macrops. The sequence continues at coordinate 11,702 of JANHFT010007106.1, read as the reverse complement.
CTCTCCCTCCTCCCCAGTGACCATTATTTTGGGCACTCAGCAATTGCTGAGTTGTTGCATACCTTGTAGATGATTTCTCTGAACTATCTACAATGACTCCAAGATCTCCTTCTTGCTAGATACTGATAGCTCAATCCTCATCATTTCATAAATGAAGCACGGATTAGTAGTGCTAAAGCTCATTACTTTACATTTCCTGACACTGAACTGCATCTGCCATTTAGTGGTGTAGGCAGATCCCTTTGGAATTGTTCACAGTCCATGTCTGTCTTTGCTGCCTTAAATAGCTTTGAACCATCTGCAAATTTTGCCATCTCACTGGATATGCCTAACTCTAAATAGTTTATAAAATGTTGAATAATATTGGATCCAGTAAAGAACCTTGCAGTACTCCTCTTCTCACATTCCTCCAATTGCCTATTTACGCCTCCTGTTTTTGCTCAACCAATTACCAATATAGCGGAGGAGTCCTCTGCAGTTCCATGGTTGCTAAGCAAGTACTCATTGGTACCTTTAATGAGGAATTTTGTTTAAAAGTATTTTGAAAGTCCAAGTTTAAAATATCAACAAGGTCACTTCCACCCACATATTTATGGTTACGATGAAAGAAGGCATTCTTTTACAGATTCTCAACTACACTTCTACCGTAGTTACTTCACCTACACTACTGCCAACTCCAGAGGCCATTCTACTTAAGGGAGCAAAAGGAAGCAAATTTAGAGAAAAGGGAAGCACAGTAAAAAGAAGGAAAAAAGGGGTGTGTGAAGAAGTGAAGGAATAAAACTGGCTTTGTAGTGTCCCCCAATTCCAAGGCAGTTTCAGTTTCTACCAAGTTTCTGCAATACAGATAGCTTTGTAACAGTCTTCTTGTGAAGAATTAGGATGAAACATATGAAGAACAGTTGCCGGAATTGGGTATGTCTAATTTAATGAAAAAAAAGGACTGGGGTGATATGATAACGTTCCAATTATCTAAGGGGCTGCCACAAAGAAGAGAGTGTCAACCAGAGGTGGGATTCACTTACCTTCCCTACCAGTTCACAAATGTGAGCACACGCCCCTCCTCTGCACATGCGCATGGCCTTCTGCGCATGCACGGTGCTCACGCATTACATCCGGGCGGGTAGGCGGAGCCTCCTGCAGTCGCCACTACCGGTTTGCATGATCCGGAGAGAACCGGCTGAATCCCACTACTGGGATCAACCTATTCTCCAAAGCCCCTGAAGGCAGAACAAGAAGCAATGGATGGAAACTAATCAAGGAGAGAAGCAACCTAGAACTAAGGAGAAATTTCCTGACATTAGAAGAATTAATTGGTGGAAAAACATTCCTCCAGAAGTTGTGGGTGTTCCAACGCTGGAGGTTTTTAAGAAGAGATTGGACCACCTTTTGTCTGGAATGGTGTAGGGTTTCCTGCTTGAGCAGTAAAAACTCTGTTTTTCTTCAATCTGATATGCTGTTGGTACATTGGAAGTGCAAATCTCAGTACTTCTATTGGTAAGGGATTCAGAGAATTACAACCCTGCATTTGAAGGATACCAGACTGGAAAAGACTGCATTACCCTTATTTCCCCTGCAGTAAAATGAAAAACTAAGCAGTTTAACTATTAATACAAGTCATAAAACAAACATACTGCACTGCACAAGAGAGAAGACCTTTCTATCCCGCAGACCAACCACAGAGAAGGAACAATTCCTGAATCAAGAGACAATAAACCTAATCATGTTACCACTGAAATTTTGCTCTATTCTTTCTGATTTAATGATTGCTTGATTGTATCAATATAGGGTTAATTGTGCTATGATAGATACCTATTGGTTAACAATTACACAATTACACACAAAAAGCATCCAAATACCAATCAGTTATATTGGTTGTTTTTGGTTTTCTTCTCCTAAAGGAATGTTAGTTGGACAAGGGGAGAAAGGATTTAAGGATCTAGCAGAAATCAGTGGCTGGATTATCAAAGAATATTTTTCAGAAATTTGTTGCCTTCCCAAATAGAAGTGAAAATTATATGTCACACAGGGACTAGAAAGTTTAAGACATTATATTAAAGAATTCCCAGTTCCAAAGCAAGATTTGCAATCTTCAGGAATGCAAAATTTATCCCAATATTTAAAACACATACATTTTTTTAAAAAGCACACATAGATTTACAAGGAGGGGAATCATTATAAATGCTCAAAATGTCATTTAAAACATTATTTCTGTAAAAGTCATCAGGCCCTATTTCTGCAGAAATGTGATTGTGTGCTTGATGTCAAACTCAAGGCCTCCATTCTGTGTTCTTCCTCGTATGAGCAGAAAACAATAACCTAATCAAGGAAGTACCAATGACAAAGCCCCACTCCCACCAACACTGGCAGGGAAAGCTCCTGTATATATAACAGAGAGCAAAGCCCACACTCACTAGCTCTGGGTGGGAAATGAATCATCTGCAAGAAAACAACCAAGCTCAGAGAGCACCTAGGACTTCACGCTGTGACTTAGCGAGCTGTCAGAAAGAGTCATCATAGAGACCCATGTTCACTGCCAGCTCTTCTGGGCTGCAGATCTGGAAGATAATGACTTTGTCAAGTCATTACTGGAGAGAAAAGGAATGGAAAAAAAATAAATCTCAGAGTGCTTTTACCTAGAAATTGCAATTTCCATGAATTAAGGGCTATTTATTTATCCACTCAGACTCATCAGTCTTCAGGCAGCCATCTTATCCTTTGTTATGTAAGAGCCAGATTTGGGCGGTATTTTACTTCATGCTGTGCTTGAGTAAGGTTGGTATACTTAAATCAGAAGATCTGGGAGAAGACTAAGTAAGGCATGCAAGTTAAGTAGTTCCTATTATGCACTTTCCTAGTTTGCAATTTGGCAGTAACCATCTCTTACAAATTTTAAGTGGATTCTAGAAAGTGGGTTTTATTTAATATCTGAGCAACAGGAAACAGAAAATGGCTTGCATGCTTCACCACTAGCTGAAACACAGTGAATAACAGAAGAATCAGATACATTTAGGGTAGCTCCAGCTTTTTCCTTTCAGGGAATAATAAGTTTTAAACAAGAGCAAATGTCTATTCCTCCCATGTTTTCTGTTTAAGTGAAAAATGTCTACAAATCTGCTCTCCACATATACCACAGTAATGGCTGTCATAGGAAAGGTATGGCAGGAAAACACTTCAGGACCATCATGGAATGGACTTTGATGTAACACTAAAGGTATTTGACATAGTTACGATGATAGGAATGGGCAATTATTTTAGCCGTGGAATTCTTCATATTATGAAACCTGGAGACTAAAACATATGAACAAAGGTTGCAGGATTTGGGTTTGGCTACTTTAGAGAAAAGAAGGAGTGGGGTGACATGATAGCCGTATTCCAATATTTGAGGGGCTGCCACAAAGAGGTGCTTATTTTCCAAAGCACCAGAAGGCAGGAAAAGAAACAATGGATGGAAACTAATCAAGGAGAGAAGCAACCTGTAATTAAGGAGGAGCTTCCTAACAGTGAGAACAATTAACCAATGGAACAGCTTGCCTTCAGACATTGTGGGTGCTTTATCACTGGAGGTTTCAAAAAGAGACTGGACAGTCACTTGTCTGAAATGATAGGGTCTCCTGATTGAGCAGGGAGTTGGACTAGAAGACCTCTAAAGTCCCTTTTAACTCTATTCTGATTGCTGTTATTAAAATCACCAACACAGTCAGATTTAAAAGAGGAACAGACAGTTCAAGGAACACTAGCTAGGGAAGTGCAAAACTCACTGATTCCAGAATGTTCTGTGCCCCATCCCCAAAGTAAAATCTCCTAATGGCCATTCCATTCAAGAAGAGCAGTGTAGTTTCACTTTGGGTTCCAGAAACCACCAAAACATTCTATGGTCTGGGAGGGGATTCAGCAAGGCTCAGAGGAGGAATGGAACATTTTATTTATTTATTTATTTTATATGCCATCCATCTCACTATCAAAGAACTCTGAAAGTTCCATTTCCAAAAGTGTGCATTTTGTATATCTGATACTAATCAGAACTGATTTTGTATCATTTCTAGATATCTTACGTAATTTCTTCTCCAAACAGCATTTGTGGGATGATTTTCCCATAGAACATTTTAATGAATGTTAATCTGACGCCTTCCATATGATACGTATTTCATGACGGCCCCAATTATCTTAATTGCTGTTATTTAAATATACTGTACTCTGCATGAGCTATCCAATATATCCTTAAACAGTATTCCCAAATAGTTAAACTACTGTTCTGTAGTGGCTTCTTCAGTTCAACAATTAAACCTTTGGACCCATAAGCTAAATTGGACTTTTCCTCAATTAAAGTTCTTTTTGATAAGATTCCACTTTACCTTTTGCAAATGTACCTTTCCAAAAGAATCCAAATGTTCAGTTACAATGCTTGGATCTATTAATCCAGACAAATGTTGACTGTTAGGAACTACATATATATTGTCCATGATGATTTATTATGACAATGTTGCAGCCCCTTCTCAAAAAGTCATCCTTGAACCCAATGGGTTTTGATAATTATCAACCAATCTCCAATTGTCAGACATTCAAAGTCATCCTGATCAGGAAACCAAAACCAAAAAATACGAATGCTACCTTTATTGTAAAGTAACAACAACATAATCTTGTAATTCTCACTCTTGTAACTCTTGGCTTGCTTCAGAAATTAATTTGGTACATCAAAGACTTTTCTAATTAATGTTTTTCCTATATCAGAATCTCTGCTGAATTTACATTCCAAAGACCTAGTGTGGACCCCTTCTGAGATGCTCTCTCTCTCTCCACCCCATATCTCCTTTGGACTCAGATTTGTCTTATCAGACTGTTGTCTATCTTGGGGCTCTTACCCTTGTCTCTTTTTGGGGGAAAGTTATTGAGAAGATGGCCAGTCTATGGCTGATGAGAAGTGTAGGAGATATGGATTATCTAGGTTAGATTTTCTCTTTCGGTCTGGTTTCAGGCCAGGATTTAACACATAGTTGTACTGAAACTGCTAGGTAAGGGCATCTGCCGGTTTACGGTTTGGTATCATCACTACCCAATTCTGTTTGGTGTGCAATTTCATAGATCTAGTGGGGAGAGGCTTCGAACAGTCACTCATACCCTAGCCACCCCCCAGTTTGATTACTGCAAACATGTGCTAACATGGAACTGCCCTTGAAGACTACCCAGACGCTTCAACCAGTTCAAAATGCAGTGTCATCACTATCCAACTGCAGTTTGATTAATGCAACATGTGCTACAAGGGACTGCCCTTGAACGTAGTCTACCCAGATGCTTCAGCCAGTTGAAGATGTGACTATGCCCATAAACAGCTCTGTTTTGCAAGCTGCACTGGTTGCCAGTTTGCTTCCAACCGTGATTTTTATCTAACTATAAAGGTAGATTTGTTATATAGATTTGCTGATTGTTTACTACAAAAGTCCCACATGGCTTAGGGACTGGTTACTTGAGGGTCTCCCATAAATCTGCATACCGATTTGATCCTGCAGGACTGGAGTGCCTTTTCTGTGGCAGCACTTGCTGAAATGAGGTTCCCCACCCCAAGATTCAGATGACACCCCTCTCCCCGCTTTGTTATTGTTTAGAAGAGAAGTGAAAACATGTCTCTTCATCCAGGCTTCAGTAAGGGAGAATGAGACCCTTTGCTTCATAGTGCTTGCCCTCTTTTATCTTTATCTTTTATTAATTTGATTATGTTTTTTTCATTGGACTGCCAGATACACAGAGTTGCTGAGAGGTGGATGGCATGCAAGTTTAATAAAGTATTATGATTGGTTGCACAGAAACAGCCAGATCTTTAGACTGGATTTGGCATTTTTTGCTCACCTATTGAATCCTTCTAAATGACCTGGGACAGGCAGATGCTGTTTGATGGTGCTAAAGGTATTGTCACAGAATGTCAAGTGTTTCAAATAAAAGTTGCTTTTCGCAATTGATTGGTGATGATGATTTTGTCAATGCTGGTGGTGCTCAAATGGCAGTTCAGATGTTTATGGACTATTAATATCCAGAATTTGATTGCTCAGGTCTTCCAACCATCACCCTTCACCAGTTTAACTGTCCACGTTTACTTTGAAGTTGGTTTCTTTTCTTCCATTTTTTCTATCACAACAGAGTTGTCCAGAGATGTAGATCTTCAATGTGTCCAAGTATAATAATTTGGGCTTTAGTCATTTGTGCTACAACTGAGAATTCTGGGTTGATTCGTAACTAGAACGCAAAATGCTACTTAGTCATTATTGTCTTCTACAAAGCTCAGCAAGCATTTACAGCTAGCATTTGCCATGACTACACTGGGCTTCCAGAGATGGTTTACAAAACATATCACGTATCCAGAATGTCACTTGATAAAATTCTGGTGAAAGCATAATATTGAGTTCATCTCCATTATTATGCGAGACCCATAAAGCAGTGGTCCCCAACCTTTTGGGCACCAGGGACCGGTTCCGTGGAGAGAGGTTTTTCTGTGGACCGGAGGGGACGTGGTTTCACATGCTGCCTGCATCACATGGATGGGGTTTCAGTTGTTTGCACAGACCATTTTCTGGCATGCTGCAGACCGGTGCCAGTCCATGGACTGGGGGTTAGGGGTTGGGGACCCCAGCCATAAAGTATCCACATAGATGGCCACTAATTTTATTGACGATGTATTTATTTATTTATTTTAAAATTACTTGAACTTAATTAAAATGTTAAGTAATTAACTTAGATGCCACCAATTTCAGCAAACTAACCCATGACATCCACCATAACGAACAGTAAAACAGTTTTTTGTTTTTTTTGGCCAATTCCTTAAAAATCAGACTAAACCCCTAACACGAAGAATCAAAAAAGGGATAAATGAACATCTTTTTTAAAAATTAGTCACAATGACATTGAAAAAAAACCAAGCTCCGTATCCAGAATTATACTTAATACCTCGATGTAACTAAATTAATAACTTGCTCCAGAAATTAATTTGATACATCAAAGACCTTTCTAATTAATGTTTTTCCTAGATCAGAAACTCTAAGGCCCCCTGCTATTCTTCAGTGCAGGCATAAGTGACCTTTTTAACAGAGAATGGTATAAATTGCTCATGCGTGGGATTCTCAAACACACACACATCTTTCTCCATCCAGACAAACCTGAATAGTAAAATGTTACAGTGGAAGGAAAGAGTAATGCGTGTTTGCCATTCCTTACCTCAACAAACCCTGCTTGCAGAACTCTGTGTTTTCCATTGTGGAAAACTGTAGCTGTATAATTGGATTGTAAAATCCTTTTTCCCTCACAGGCCTGATTCCTGCGACTGTTACTAACACCCAGCTTTGTGTTCACTATTAGCCAGCTGATCCAGATCAGCAAACTTACAAGAGATAGGTGGTGATCTCCATGGTTCCATGGTTTACAATCTCGTAAACCCCCTTTTTCTTGGGTTTGGAGTCATTTGTAAATACAAGACCAGATGTTCCGAAGATTTTCTGGTCCACATAGGACTATGCATGCCCCATTGAAAATGCTGCTTTCTAAAACAGGTGTCTGCACAGCAGCCTTCCCATTGAGGACTGCAGTACAGCAGGTTTATGACTGCATCTTGCTCACTTCTTCCATTAGGCATCTGAAATAAATGGACCAGATCAAACACACTGTTACTAATATCACTTTAATCAATGGTTTGTTTTTCAACGTCTGGGAGAGGGATAGGACCATGACAGGTACAAAACGAGAAGCCAAAGAAATCTTTAATTAAAATGCTAGGGAATGACAGCAAAATGAGATAAATGCCTGTCTGTAGTATCCAAAAGGAAATTGCTGGTGAGGAGAAACAGCAAGAGCAAGCTCTCGTATCAGTTAAGAAAATGGAGAATTGGCTAACAATAATTTGCTTCAAAATAGGATCTGCATTCCACTGGAAACCAAGCATTGGATAGTATAACTCACTGCTGGTACCACCTCCATCACCTATCTAATTCCATTACGTCTTTATCTCTCATATATTAAAACATATTTTAGTATCTCTGAGGTCTTTTTCCGTGCAGGATGTATTTTGACAAGCAAAACAAACAACGGAAACCCTTAATGCTGTTGTTTTTTAATTTGCTTTAACATTTTTGCAATGGCTGGTCTTGAAAATTTAGACTGGCCGGGGGGAAGAATGTGTGTCCCAATGTCACAGCTTTTTCTAACAAGTAGTGGCAATGCCAGTCATTCTGCTAGCAATCAATAGGTATTAACAGTGAAGAGGACATATATCCCTTCCCCCCCCTTTAAGGATATTTGGATTCAGAGAGAATTACTGAAAAATTCACAGGCATTTGCTACAAATCACAATGAACAACATAACAATAATAAAACATGCACTGCAATGTCACAAAACAAATCCCAGTGTTTTGTACTTGCGTCCCAAGTATATAAATCACACAGTCTGTATCATGACATCTTCACTGGATATCCATGTGGGTTTACGGAAACACTTCTCAGTGTTTCTCCAAATTTAACAACAAACTGGGCAAACTTTTTCTCTGAGTCATGAGTTGATTTTTAAAATAACATTAAAGATCTAAGAGTGAGTCTGTCTGATCCCAATGCTTTGTATTTTATTTTTCATCTTTTTGAAGCTCGTAATTTCAGTCAAATGTAATGTTGGCAGACTCTGAGACTTCAGGGACTTGAAAGATCTGCAGTATGAATTTTCAAAGTTATTTCTATTTCGTGTTCAGCTGTTTTCCAGTACTTTGCTCAGGTGAGTAAAAGTTTTGTAAATGTTTTGAATATTTCAAATGATGCAATTCCATTTCAGACAGGAAATTTTAAAATAGCTTCCTCCGCTATGATGCCCCATGTGTGAAGCTAATGCTAGATGAATAACTAGAATTTTTAGAATTTTTCAAAATCTGTAAGGAAACTGGAACTTAAAAAGAAACAGAAGAAGCAAACAGGAAAAAACACTATCTATCTATCTATCTATCTATCTATCTAATGTTATATGTAGGTATTTTGTTGTTCGGGTTCTTTCCCGTGTGGAATCAAAGGTGCCATTAGCACAACGTTTCGGCAAAATCTCATTTGCCATCATCAGGTATATTTAATCTGCTGTACATATATATATATATATATATATATAATAAAACTAAAAGCAAGATCTTTTATTTTAAAAAAGGCTTCAAACTAGGACTAATGTACAAAATCATCATGTTAACAGTATAAGCATATGGAAACTTTGTTTAAATTATTTTTTTAAATTGAGCATTTGTGTTAACAGATTAAATTATTTGACTTAACTGAAGTAAGCAATAGAGAAATGGGAATCTAAATGCTAATTTGGGGAGAAAATATTGAGAACCTTAGTTTAGATAAAAACAGAGCCAGTATAATCTAAATTCTCATTCAGTCCTTTGTTGCTTCCTACAAAAACATAGTGATACCTACCAATACCTTCCTAGTCAATGCCTTTCAAGCATTACGCTATACCCCCCAAAAAAAGCAATATCTAAATTATTGAAGGAATCTCCTGCTTTGGTTATTTTAAATGAAGATTACTGTGCATTTTCTCTTCCACTTCAGTTTCTCTGGTTGCTTCTTGAAATTCATCCCTCCTGTTTGCAAGGGAAGCTACTCAAAGAAAAAGTAACTTTTAAAGACCTGCTTGGAGACAAAAGGCCTTTTCATGAATAAAAAGTATGCTAAAGCCTAAACTCTTTGGAGCATGCTAGGATTTTATTTTTTATTTAATTAAAAAAACTATTAAAAAGCAGGTCATGAGGGAGTTTGGTAGGTTCCAAGATAACTATGCGGGAACACTATTGAGTTATCCATGGCCAAGTCTACAGCATCACTACAAAGTCCAACCCAAGGATCAATATTGTTAGTAGAGTACAAACTGAGTTCAGGATTAAGCTATATTTATTTCATAACACGAGGTGAAACCAAAGCATTGAATGAATGTAAGGCATGTATATTTGTCTGAATTTGCCCCAGTACAGTTACAGCTTTGGAGGCAAGGCAGACTTCTAACTATGTACTTTGATATCAAACAAACAAAGTAAAAAATTCCATATTTTAAATGGAAAAATCGGTATACAGTACTGTTAGCCTGAAATGGTTGTGTGTTTATATCAATAGGGTAGAAGTATTTATTTATTTAGAATATTTACTTACCTAGGTTTGCCTAAGTCAGCAAACCCACGCAAACCAGATAACAAATGGGATAAAAAAATAATCCAATTACAATATGACAAGCACAATAGAATAATTAGGAGTCTCGTGAATATAGAAAATAATTGGAATAAATACAGAGCAATATTCTAGCAACAGCTAAGTATAATTAGTAATAAAAAAAACCACTAATGAATAATGAAGCTTTAAACCAGTAGCATAAAGGTGGCAGACAATGCAGTGGGTTTCCTCAAGAGTACATGTTGCAAGCAATCATCGGCAAAGAACCCAACCTTTGCAAATTATGCTCTACTGCAGAAAATCAGTCACCGGAATGCCATTTATCAAATATGAATCTATAGCCGAGTGTATCTAATGGACATTTTGCCACGTTTTGCCATTGCTCCTTCATGGTCCTGAGCAGGAGCAACAAAGAGTTAATTGGTTTTAAGAGCAAGAGAGGATCCGGCTGCTATAGCACGTCCTAGCTGGCTGCTTTTTATTTCTGTTCTTGCAAGCTGTGCTGCTTCAGCCACCGCTTCTGAAAACAGTTGCCTCCCGCAACTGCCAAGCCCATTAAACCATCTCTCAATAAAGGGGGGGGGGAATGCAGCCCTCCAAAGTCAAGGGTAAAAGTTGTGAAGTACAGCTCATCTCAGTCTCCAATGCAGGCGCTGAACGGAAATTCATCTAAATAAGGTATTATAGTCATTCCGACATCCTAAATTGTTCTTGCTTCATATAATAGATACAAGCAGCAGTTCCGCTCCGTTGCTCCCAGTTATCTGGAATTCCCCTGCAGAAGAGATCTCCTCTGTTCAAGATTTTCTTGAAGACTTTATCCCACATTAGCCTCCCTTTCCCAAATTCTCTTTCCCTCCCCCTCCAGCATCCTTTACTATTCCACCCTAATAGAACATAGCTCTATCTTGGCTTGTTTGCTTACAAAACTTGGCAAAATGGTACGAGCAGTGAGGGCACTGTTTCCAATAACAAACAACAATTCCTGCCTAGATTTGTCTGGGTACAAATAGCATCAAGGCATCCAAACACAGAAAGCAGCACGTGCTAGTATGATATCATTCTGGGCCCTCCAAGGATGGACTTAAGTGTAGAAGGTCAAATTATGCTTTTGGTAACCCTAAAGCAAATACTTTATAGACAAATTTGATGCTCTAAGGCAAGGGCGTAAAAATCGTGGCGTCACAGCATCGTCATGTGACGTATCAGGACTTTTTTCCCCTTCGCTAAACCGGGTATGGGCGTGGCCAGCGCGTAATGCTTCTGGCCCTCAGGCTGTGAGTTTGACAGCCCTGCTCCAAGGATAATTAATGACAACAATAAGCATGATGAAGCTGAAGTTTCTTCACACGAACAAGGACTGCAGTCCGACAACAAGAATCCTGCCTTTAACCAGAGTTCATATTTCTTACCAACACCTATTTTCGACTATGACTGGGAGAAAGGAAATTATACCATGAGTAAAGGACAAGTGAGAACATGGTTCCTTTACGTTCCCTATTATTTAACTAAGAAAAACGACGAGG
>JANHFT010007104.1:36895-47641 GCA_032467955.1 Pseudoxenodon macrops | reverse complement strand
TCTATCTCATATATTAGTTTCACCTTTTAAGTTGCATTACTGAAATAAATGAACTTTTGCACGAAATTCTAATTTTTCGAGTTTCACCTGTAGTTGCTAACTTCATGTGCTTTCTCAGCAACTGGCCACCTTCTTTGGACTTCAACTCATGATGCGGGAATGGGGGAGTGTCACCTTGCTCTTACAATGTTATTATTACAACATTATTGAATGATTTATAAATAGTTTGAATGCCTGAAAGGCTGCTAAACTGAAATTATGAAAGAGTGGAAGCCAGCCTGAATTGCATGCTGTGACTAGGGTAAATTCTTTCATTGCTAGCAGTTAGGTCATTCTGAATAAGACAAATTGCTACAAGGAGGCTTTGTAGAGCCTCATACTTAGGCTGACCCAGATGGTGGAAAGAGTTTTCACTGAATAAACAACATGACCCTAACCCATAAAGACTAAAGATTAAAATATGTAGCCAAAATCCCATTTATCATTTATTTCATGCATAATATAATAAAAAACAAGGCTGAAATTGAGAATGTACCAAAGCCTTTATACATGTAGCATTGATCAATCTCAGATATGTGTAACTATGGATAGTGACATTATGGATTACAAGGTCTAGCTACAAATCCACATTAAAGCAGTATTATATTTAGAAGTTAAGTTGTGGATTGTGACTAGAACCTGTGCCAATATAAGCATATTTTCCTTTTTTAAGTTAATGATGAAGAAGCAGGTTTACTATAAGGTATGTGTTTGGTTGTCTCTGATTTGCAGAATTATTTGTGTAAAACTATTAATATGAAAAACATACGTATTCTAGTGTGCACTCTTCTGTTAATAATCTTTATCTTTCTTGTCAAAAGTAGCACACTTTCTTGCCAAAAGTAGCATATCCAATGCTTAATGTGTTTAAAGAGTGTCACTTAATGTTGAAAGACGTGAAAACTTTTCTTATATTTTGATGACAAACTGCACAATTGTAAGACACCTTGTTTAAAACCAACAGATTATTCTGGGAAGATAATGGGGTTTCCGTGGAATGAAACAGCCGCAGTTTGTTATCTTCTTATGCACAGGTATCATGGAGTGTAATATCCAGCCAGTATAGTAACCTTATACCTAATGCAACTTGTAATTTTGTCATTGCATCTGCACAAATATGACTGAAATAATATGGCTTGAGCAGTTAGCATGAATGTGCATAAGTACGTATGTAGGACAGAGAGAGACTCTGAATGAACTGAGCTTCTAAATAAGAGGGATTAGGTTTGACTTTTTAAAAATTGCAATAGTCCACTTACTTCATTCCCTTACGACACTCTGATTGATACCATGTTTCCCTGAAAATAAGACCTACCCGCATAATAAGCCCCATCAGGCTTTTGAGCGCATGTGCTAAATAAGCAGTCCCCCAAAAATAAGTCCTTCCCAAAACACAGCAGCAGCCATGAGGTTACCACGCTCGCGGCCTCCTGCACCTCAAAAATAAGAAGACCTCCCTGAAAATAAGGTCAAGCGCTTATTTCGGGGCTAAAAAAAAACCTGTCTTATTTTCGGGGAAACACGGTACTTACCAAAACATTTTGTTGTCGATATCAGTAAGTCATATAACAGCCCTGTAAATAGCCTGATAATTTCTTTAATTCAAGTATGGGAGTTAAGAGAATAATATCAAATACTAATTTAGCCATGTATCAAAGCAGTCAGAATGGTTTTGTTAGGAAGGATGATCACAGATGAGAGAGTGAATCTTCTTATCTGTTTTTCCTTAATTGCTCTAATCCAAACACAGCTTCAATCCATTACTATTAGTCTATGAACACTTTTCTGAGATTGCGTTTAAGATGCAATTGATATTATTTCAAGCTGATAGAAAAATAGATTTTAAGTAATTATTCTCAGGCTAATTCTCTTTCACAAGTGCTTTGCATTATCCTTTGAAATAACCTCTCTGTTGCTGGAGAGTACAGTAGTGGACAATTTGTCCCTTTATAATTATTGTATTATTCTCATCAGCCACAAAGCATAACTGAATCTGCTAGAAAACCGTATTTTAAGTGAATGAGTTTGCAACATGATAGAAGTTAATACATCACTTTTTAAAGGTCCTTATAGTTTATCCATAAAGAATATAATTTGGGATCTTGTACAGAGGCACATCATATTTATTTGAAAATATTTACAGGACAAGGCAATTAAAATGCTGAAAAAAGCTGACATATTTAAATAATTGGTACTCTAATGCATGCTACAGTTGCCTGCCAAAGGGATCAATATTAAATTTTAAAAGCAGAGGAATGGAAATTGCATGCAGTACTAGCTGATGATCTGTTTTAGTTCTTATATTTGAAATAACTAAGCAGAATTTGACTATCTAAAATTCCATTCAGGCCTCTTCTGAATTCTTCTCATAAATGATTCTATAGGAATAATTATGACTTTCAATGACTCAAAATAAGGCGCCCCGTCTATAATCCAACCCTCTGTCTATTTGTCTGTCCATGCAAATTACGAAGTATTTGTCTTTGAGGACAACATAATTTAATTGCTTGGAGACTCTCAGCAAGACATTGTCAAGTAGCCTGGAAAGTATTAGAAATGTATGTACTATTGACTATCATTCTGAATAACATGAATTGGACTGCAGTGTAATACATTCCAGTCCAATTTATGGTTATTCAGAACAATATTCAATATACTTTTTTTCCTGAAAAAGTTGTAGACTTAGTGCTTTTCTTACTTTATTATTATCAAGAATGACTATATTATTTTATCCTTAATAAATTATGCAATTGTATGTTAAAAATTTATAAGGCCATTTATTCTCAGGCATTGTACCATCGAGTCCCACAAAAACAAGTTTAAAAAAGGAAAATTATACAACACCTCATTTTTGATTTTAATATAGGTAGATATCATTATATGTCAAAAGCATAGAATGCTAATGGGAACCAAACAATATATTCAGAAATAATAAATATTTAAAGTCGGCAGCTAGTTTCTTGTAGGGCTTTTGTGTTTGCAACTTTATACCTCAGATTGCTTTGTTTTCTGCAGATGCATGAATTAGAGTATACCAATTAGCAAGATTTGGGATGAATTAATATGTTAATAACTATCCAATTATATCAGTTATTTTGAGTAATTTCAGAAAAAAAATATTGGTTGAAGACTGGCGTAATCTGGTTGGGAATGATAGTTTGAAATGTCACCTTTGGAAATTCTAACATTTTCCAGAGTCTATTTTCTCTTAATTTCTAGTGAAGATTTTGACTGGATCTTTGTCCAGAAGTAGTTCTTTATAAAATGGTGTACCAGAAAGAGTAGCTGATGTATAGTAAATAAAAATAAAGTAAAGTAAATAAAGCCAATGAAATGTATGTTAACTGATAAATAGGATATAGTTTGATTTAGAAGTTATATGTATGTACATTGGGATGGTAGAGGAAAACTCACACTTCATAAGTTATATTTCAAGTTTTTCTTAAAATATGCAACTCTAATTCTTGGCAAGTGTGCATTTACTTAAAATTATAATTGTATCACCCAGAGTTACATATGGGTGGCTATATAAATTTAATAAATAAATAAACAAACTATAAAAAATGACTACATTGCTTTTCATAGTTCAATTTTAAGAGTTTCTGATTTATATAAAATGTGAACAAATGTTCTGTTACATAAAAGCCTGGGATACAAATATTTTCAGTATGGAAGATGACAAAAGCTTCAAATATAAATATGCTAATATTTATTTCATTACTTTTAACATTTTAGCCAAGTATTAGATTTGGCTTTAACTTTCAGAACAGAAGTAGTTACAATTAGAATTGCCTTTGTATCCTATAGAAATCTGTGCCAGCTTCTATTCATTTAGGGATACATTCAGAGTTGCCTAATTTTTTTCCTATAACTGAAGTACAAATACCTGATATCTGGAGAAAGAAACTTAGAAAAACTGAAGCACAAAGCAAACTTTTGTTTGGAAGGAAATCTAAATGCCATACTGTAAAAAGGGTAATGGTGAGGCTGCTGTTAAATAAGAATTATAGGATGACATTAGGCGATGAACAGAAGGAAGAGCTGATCAATTTCTAGTACTCTTTTCAAAGGCACTTAAGTGAAACATTTGACAAATGGAGAAAATAGCAACCCAAGTAAAAACACAGTTAGGAATAACCTATCATAAAGAATTTTAAATATCTGAGGCCAGATTGATTGCATTAACATAGAATTGAAGTAAGTTGCAGATGTCATTTCACATCTGTTTTTGTGATGTTTATGAGATCCTTGAGTACAGGCTTAGCGCCAGAAAACTACCGTAGGGGAGGACAATAATATTCCTGTTTTACAAAAGGACAAAAATCTTAAAAGAGTCAAAGTAATTACAGATTGGTCAGCCCACAGAAACACTCTGCAAGCATCCCAAATCCTCTGCACACCCTGTTTTGGAGAAAAACCATTTCACAAAAATGGGATGCAGGGGCATGGCTTCAGGAGTCCCAAAATGGCTATATTTGGTGTATAAGACGCACCAACACTTCCACACCCTGTTGGGGGGGGGAAGTGCATCTTATACTCCAAAAAATACAGTAGGTAAGAAAAAATACACCAAAGACATGAGTGTTAGTTTGAGGAAAATGTACTGAACAGCAATCCTACAAAAAAGGGATCTGAGTGTTTAAGGTATTACAAGCTAAATATAGATCACATTGTCCTGAAGCATTTTATTTATTTAATATATGTATCTATGTGCTATCTACTGTACATTTTCAGTTCTGGCCACCAGAATATTAAGAATAATATTAGTAAACTTCAGTGCCCAGAGCAAGATGATAAGGATGGTTGGAATGTTTAGCCTGGAGAAGAAAATATTATGTGTAGACATGATAACTGTCTTCAATTATCTGAATGACTGTGAGGCAGAGGTCAGGGCAGAATGTTCACGTTGTTCTACAAGACAGGACATGAAATGATGGGCTTAAGTTACAGGGAAATATATGTTGGCTGGATATGAGAAACAATAATTCTAACAGTAAGATCAGCAGTAGAAAAGATTGTCTTGTGAGATGATGGATTTGCCTTTTCTGGAAGATGTTCAAGCAGACTATAGATCAATGATGGCAAACCTATGGCACATATGCCACAGGTGGCACGCAGAGCCATTTCTGAGGGCATGCGAGGTGCTGCCCTGTCATCTCCAGCTGATTTTTGGCCTTGATTTTTGGCCATTTTTCACCCTCCAGAGGCTTCAGTACGGTTCCCTGAAGCCTCCGGAGGGTGAAAAACAGCCCAACAGGCAAAATGGAAGTCCCGTTGGGCCATTTTTCACCTTCCAGAAGCTTCAGGGAAGCCTCCTAGACCCTCTGGAAGGCGAAAAATGGGCCAATGGGTGTGTGTGCATGCATGCGTAGTGCAGTGTGTGTGAGAGGCTTCGTGTGCTGGCACATGTGTGCATGCTAGCGCGCGCACGCTCCCATTTTTGGCACACAAGAAGAAAAAGGTTAGCCATCACTGCTCTAGATGACCAGCTGGGATGGGAGTGCTCCTGGGGACGGGGAGGACAAAAACTTTTTTTCTTACTTACTTCTTTGAAATCTTGGTCCATCTTATACACCGGTGCGTCTTATAGTCCGTAAATAGTAGTGCTGTGACTGAGTTGGATTAAATGATCTCCAATGTCCTTTTAAATACTCCTATTCTTTCACTGTATGATTAAAAAAGGTGAAAATTTCCTCCATTGCTATTTAGCAATTCACATTATTGCATTAATTTAGAATTCAGATACAGTCTATGGAGGACAGGCTGCACCTCTTTATTGAGAATTATTGTAGGTATTAGTTATAAATAAAAATATATTTCTTCTTGCGTGCCTAAAATGGCAGCACACACGCGCTGGCGGGCACACACATGCCGGCACACAACCTCCACCCATGTACACTGCATTACACATGTGCGCGGGCGCCCCTATGTGTTCTCCCATTGGGTCATTTTTCGACCTACAAAGGTTTCAAGAGGCTTCAGAGAAAGGGTGAACGGACCAGCAGAACTTCCGGTTTGCCCATTGGGCCATTTTTTAACCTCTGGAGGATGAAAAACAGCCCTACGGGCAAACCAGAAATCCGTTCCAAAACTTCTGGTTTGCCCGTTGGGCCATTTTTCACCCTCCGGAGGCTTCCCTGAAAACTCCTGAAGCTTCCAGAGGATGAAAAACGGCTGAAAATCAAGACTGAAAATCAGCTGGCCAGCGCATGCAAACGTGCTGTAGCTGACAGGGCAATGTCTCACATTCCCGCAGAAATGGCTCTGCGTGCCACCTGTGGCATGGGTGCCATAGGTTCGCCATCACTGGCCTAGGGAAACGTACAGCTGGCTTAATTGGCAAATTGGGGGCCAAAGGCTGGAGCAAGTTTTGGGAGATGCTGAAACCTTAGAAACCTCCACAGACTGATATGATGTTTAGTAGAAAAGCTGTAGCCCTTGGAGTATATGAAGGCATGTACATTTTAGTGAAATTCATGCATTTAGTACAGTGTTTTTGTTGAATGGTTAGGAAAAAGAACTATTAAGAAGATGGAAGTTATAATACAAATGATAAGACAAAGTCAAAAAAGCATGATGAAAGTTGTGTATTTTTAGGAAGTAGTATACTGTATTTATTTCCCAGACAAATGATAAAATCTGTAATTTAATTCATGAAAGAGATTGCCAAATTCTTGAATAATTTTGGGGGGCTGGACTTTGAAAATATCTAGTGTAGTCTGTCGTTGAGTTTTAAGATTTATAGAATTTGAAACTAGGAGGAAACATTGTCATTTTGGAAAGTTTCATTTAAAAAATACATATACAACATTACTTCACCAACTGTCATAACCCTTAGTAATATGAAAGTGATTGAAATACATTAAACATTTTTAAACCATTAAGCAAACTGTTGCTGTCACTTTAGTTGAACCTCTTTTCTGGAAAGCATCTTTATTTTTCATTGGTTTGTTAAGAATTCTAGTTCAAGAACTTTCAGCAAACTTTCAAATAATTTTTCAAACTGTGCTCCAGTTTTACTATCTTTGCACAGATTTAAGTAAAATATATATTCTTTTTTTCATAGCATTTCCCCACAAGTGCAATGTCCACTTTTTTTATCCTTGTGAAATGTAGTTTTTGTTATTGGCTGGATGTGCCCTTGGGAAAGAATATTACAAAATACAAAAATACAATCATGAAGATGATGGAGCGATCTGTTTTATTAGTTACAGAAATCTCTCACTTTTGTTTTTTCCATGTTGTTGGAAAACAATTATTATTTCAGTATATCTTGCTGTTGGCAAGCAAAATGGAAATACATGAATTGCATTATTATTGCTGGAAATACCAAGTCAGAAATTAAAGCTGTAATAGGTATCCATGGATGATGCAGTTAATGAGTTACCGAATGGAAACAATTGTCATTGTCAAATACTATTTGTAAGAATATTGTACTTTAGCTTAGTAATGAAGATATGCTGTGCATATTTGAATGTCTTGGGATCAATTGCTGGCATTTGTGATTCAAAGAATATTTGTTATCAGAGCTATTCCCATACTTTCATGTCAGGGGCTGAGATGAAAAGGATAAATCGTGGGAATAAACAAGGATTTTGGACTCGCTCAGGAAATTTTTCTTTAGGAAGGCATGACTTCAGTTTGAAATGCATTTATAGTCCTTCCTGATAAACTAATCCAAAGACTGGCCTGTGTAGGGAAAGTTGGAGTATTTGAGTATTAAGATGGCTCAGTAGATGTTGCAACATTCAATTCAATGATTCAACAGAGGAGGAAGCCTTCTAAACCTTCTTGACTTAGAGTTCTTGACTCAAAAAATGATGGCATTTGGTAGTATTGCACTTGACTAGTTATCCCCTCTGCACTCTTTGGACATCTGCTACTATGGTGCCGAGTCAATGGACTGATGTAAGTTGTAGACCAAAATATCTCATACAGTTCATATTACAGAAGATCTGGATAGACTTGGCTAGAAACGCAATTCAGTATGTCAACTTTAAATGCTTGCATTGTGTGAAGTGTAGTGAAGTAGCAGGAAGCACTGGCACAAAAATAAGTTCTATTTGTTCCACTGATAGAAGGGCAGATATTGCTAGAGTTTGATGGGGTAAGAAGACTTCATCCCTGTGCCTTCCGTCTCTTACTCCTGGTTTGTTTTATAGTTTTAAATTTTAATTTGCATAATTTTAATATTTTAATTATCTTTTGATTTGCCTTTTTATAATTTGTAAGCCATTCAAAGTCACCTTTTAGGGCAGCGTAAAAATTAAATAAACAATTAAATAAATAAAAAACCAAACCCAAAGAAATGTGTATAATGCTCTCACCTCCTATTTGCCCTACAACAACTCTGCAATGTGGGTTGGGCTAAGAGAGACTAATTGGATCAAAATCCCCAGCTCGCTTTTGTTTTAACTACCAAACCAAATTGATTATTTCCATAATGCAAAATGGTAAAAATTGAGAAGGGCAGAGTTGGGGGATTTTGGGCGGAAGAGGAGATAATGTATCCCTTTCAGGTAAATACAGAGTCTATTGCTGAATTCTTGGAATGTGAACGCTTGAAACTATTTTGTAAACATTCAGTTGGCTTGAAGAAAGGTACAGATAGTCTTTGACTTACAGGTATAACTACAATTGAACCCAAAATTTCCCTTGCTAAGCAAGACAATTAAAGTGAGTTTTGCTCCATTTTATGACTTTCCTTGCCACAGTTGCTAAGTGAATCACTGCAATTGTCAAGTTAGTAAATATGATTGTTAAATGAATCTGGCTTCCTCATTGATTTTGCTTGCAGAAGATCACAAAAGGTGATCACATGATCTCAGGACACTGCAACTGTCATAAATACATGGCAGTTGCCAAGTGACCAAATTTTGATCATGTGACTCTGGGGATACTGCAACTGTCGTTTAGTGTGAAAAAATGGTCATAAGTCACTTTTTTCAGTGCCATTGTAACTTCAAAGGGTCACTAAATGAGTGGTTGTAAGTTGAGGATAGCTATAGTCCTTCAATATAGATTCTTTTTCTTCTCAGTGAACAAAGTTGTCTTTTCATTTCATGAGGCTGAAGACATGTGTTGTTATATTGTCCTACCATATTTTCCTTATATTATTTTCTTGGAATAAGACAAGGGTGTATTATTTGCTTCAGCCTGTTTCAATTAGGGTTTAAGGAGAGAGCATTTGAGATTGCTACTGGTATAGCATTATGGAAAGCTAAGACAAACATATATGGATTTATGATGGAATGGATCACATGTTTAAATTATGTTATTTAAAAATTGAAATTGAACAAAGTATCTGCAACTGAAATACTTCTTTCCTTTTATGGAAAATGAAATAAATGCAATTCTTGCTTAGTATTCTTGGGAAATAGAGTCTGCCAAAATCACTTGATAGGTCTTGAAGATACCTAGTCTTCAAGAGAAGCAGACTATGGTAGAGACTGAGTTTTGCCTATCCTAATTAGAAGTAGATACTTAAAAACCTTTTGGTATCCAGCAAAGGTAATAAAAGTTATGCACATTCCCTGCAGTTCTGTGACAAATAAGTCTTCCATTGTTTGATAGTTTTTGACATGGAAAAAATGTAAAAGGATAGCCCTTGAGCATTGGAGAAAAAGATATTTTACATAATAAATTCTGGATTGTTGCCCTAAATGCAATTCTAAATTCATTTCAAAAGACAAGTTTCTACCAGTTTAAGATGAAAGTACCTGGAATGAATCATAAATGTGTTAAACACTGAAACCAAGTTAAAGCTAAGCAATTTTGCAGTCTATATACCTTTATGCTGTTCTGCTTTAATTAATACTGCAGCTGTAGATGTCTAATGTAACTGTCCATTTATAGACTTGAAAGCCTTAAAATGTAACTTAAATTACCACAATGAAGGATTCTATCTTTCAGGATAACTTTTTCTGCTACATTTGATAATTTTATATTTTAAATTCACAGTTGGTTTTCTTCTCTTTCAGTTTCCTGCCATGGCCGTATTGTGAAGGTGCCTGAAGGACCATTAATACGAGTTGAGGGAACTGAAGTGGTGATTCCATGTAATGTTAGTCAGTACGGTGGACCTAGTGAGCAGAACTTTGATTGGGAGTTTTCGGCAAATCTTGGTCAGGATTCTAAGTTTGTACACATATTGAGTACATGGGACCCTTTGTTTATGTCTCCGGAATATCAAGATCGGGTTAATAGGGAAGAAATCGTGTTAAGGCGAAAAAGCAACAGTGCTGTGGAATTCGTGATTGGAAATATTCGTCCTACTGATCAAGGGATGTACCGATGTACTACGCCCAGCACAGACAGTGTCGTCCAGGGAAACTACAATGATGTAGTTGAAGTTAAAGGTACTTCAACAGGGTGAGGGGTATTTACAATTGGTAGTGGTTTAGTGTAATTTTAAATATATTGTGTGGAATGTGTTGAATAGAAAATATAAATGGTCTAAATCTGAATAGATTTTAAATGTAGATATATTAAATGTACATGTCATTTTGTATGGAAATGGGAACAGAAAATCAGCAAGTAAACATTGTACTCTTAATTAAGGTACTGCATTTTTCGGAGTATAAGATGCACCTGAGTATAAGACGCACCTGAGTTTTTGGGGAGGAAAATAGGGAGGAAAAAATCTGCCTACCAGGTATTCATCTGGCTAGCGTCCTTAGTCTGGTCAGCTTCAGCACATTATTTTAT
>JANHFT010007104.1:0-12166 GCA_032467955.1 Pseudoxenodon macrops | reverse complement strand
CACCCACCCCTCTCCTCCCAGGAGTCCCCACACAGTCCGTTTTGGATGCAGGTAAGTGCTCAGGGAGGCTCATAGAGTGTGAAAAACAGGCCTATTGGACCATAACATGCCGGGCCCTCTTGTCTTTCATTATCTCCTGGAGTTTGCCCAAATTCATGTTCATTGAGATGATGACACTATTTAACTGTTTCATCCATCTCTTTTCTCCTTTACTCCTCAAGATATGACCTGGGAAACAATAGATTGCTGTACAATTAAAAGAAATGGACCCACTGTGGTAGTCTCTGAGATTCTTTTCTTATAGATGTTTAATTACCGTACTACGTAACATCATCAGTGCATGAAATGTCTGCAAAATAACAGGCAAGTTCAGAGAACACTAAGGATCCCACAGTTCACTCTTGAGCTACAAATAATTTCTTCTATTGATAGAACGTATTCTTACTCAGTTAGAAGTGTACTCATGGATACATGCATATGCACAGATTACAAGTGTTCCTATAATCTCACAATTAATATAAATGTAAGATCAACATAGAGAGCCAATCTAGTGTAGTGGGTTAAGGCATAAATATGATAAATTGCCCAAAGTTACCTTGTGGTAAGATGTGTGTCCAATACATTTTACAAAGAAACAAACAAGAAACCAGGAGTTCTGTGAGTTCTAGTTCTATTTTGGGCATAACGTTGGCCAGGTTACCTTTGGCCAGTCACTTTCTTTCAGCCCTAGGAAAGAGGCAATGGCAAACCATTTCTGAAAAACCTGACCAAGAAAACTGCAGGGACTTGATCAGATAGTCTTTGAAGAAGGGGGAAAAAGATGTCACACTGTCATCAAAATTTCATTGAAGTTTGAAGAATCAAGCTTTTAAAAAAATAGCTTAAGTTATAATATTTGGAAAATATGCAAAAGATGTTTTCCATGCAGCATAGATAAAAAATATGCAAATTCTACACACCAAAGCTTGTCAAAGGAATCAATCTTAATAATCAATTCAAGAAAACAAAGCATTCAAGTTCCTGTTGCAGGAGCAACATCTGACAAAAATATATTGATGCTGGGGGGAAAAAATATCTACTTGCCACAATTCACAGCTAAACTCAAAGAAAACAGGGATACCTGGAGAAAGTGGCCAGTGACATCTTCATTTCTCTTATTTTAAAAAAGTGGAAGGGTTTCACTCTTCTGAATCCTGGCTCTATTGTTCTCTACTAGCTTGAATATAGTCTGACAGTGAGTCTCTCTGATGTTCACTGAGGCTGTACTACGGAGCAAAATCCTAAATCACTAGATTAAAAAAAAAAACAAGCTCTCTGGTTGCCTTGAGTTTTCAGCTGATGAAGATTCTGCATTTACACAGACATGCACCTTTGAGAGGAAGGGACCCAACTGGTGGTGATGCCAACTGGTGGTGGTGGGGGCAAAAATAAGAAGATGGTCATTGGCCAGACCAACCACAGCACATCTCCATACCTAGATCTACCTATGTGCTACCAGAGGAGGAACCTTGTGTTGCCTGTTTTGCCCTTCCATAATTGCAACTCCCATGGCAATCAACTCATCCACAATTTTTCATCTGCTGATTAGATACTCAGTCAAAGAGGATCAATAATCAGTTTCCTTTGTGAAGTCTTTTTTTTGGGGGGGTCAGAGACGGCAACACTGCCACTACCTGCAAACCTTGTCAAGAATCTTCAGCTCGTGTCATATGGGTATTTGATTAGGACTAATTTTTTTACACTGTAATTCTTCAGCAATGAAGCATTGTGCCATGTCATCCCACTTTCAAACTAGATAGTAATGGCTTGAGCTGTTTGGGGTCATTGATTTGCTGTTCACTGAAAAAACAATTTGTTTAAAGAGCCTATTGTAAATACTCCCCTGACGTTCATGGAAGAGCACACTTTTGCTTTACTAATATATTTAGGTATCATATGTGCTTCCGCTGTCCTTCTGATCTAATTTCGGGGCTTATACATTTTAAGGTTGGCAATGACTATTTACAGAAGCATTTGTATGGAACCATGCCAGCAGCTGTTTGTGGGATTGAGCAGGAAGGGAAAATACCTAGCTGTTGCAATGCCATTTGGAAACAGAAAAAAAACACCAGCCATTGAGGATGATTTATCTGAGTCAGCTAAAGGAAAAAAAAAACAATAAATCAACAATATGTGTTGAAAGTTTACAGTCGAGTCTTATTCGTTGCAATAAAGCAGGATATACAATTATCAACTTTTAAGGAAGCATTCTTTCTTCTGATTTAAATACTATTATGGCTTAATCCATGGCATATGTCACATATTGCAAAGCTTATATTTACCCTGTGATATTCCCCAGATCTTTTGTTTTTTGAAAGTTACACAAAGGTAGATCTTGGATAACTGCAAGATAAGGAAAGCATAGTTCAAGGACGAGATTTGTGGTTTTCATGAATGTTCCTGTCAACTGAGCAATGATGGAGTAATTCCTCTGCAGCATCTTGAGTTACAATAGCAATAGCACTTAGATACCACTTCATTGTGCTTTTACAGCCCCCTCTAAGCAGTTTACAGAGTCAGTCTATTGCCCCCAACAATCTGAGTCCTCATTTTACCCACCTCGGAAGGATGGAAGACTGAGTCAACCTTGATCCTGGTGAGATTTGAACTGCCGAACTGCAGCTAGCAGTCAGCTGAGGTAGCCTGCAGTACTGCACTGCGCCACTTTGGCTCATCATGAAATTGGTGAGGAAGAAAGATTCTTGATCCCTCAGCAGGTATGTATGTTTTTTTTTTCCTGGTACCATTTCTCTGACTTTTGGTTTCAGCAGAAAAACTAGGCACCAAACTATAAACACTTCCCTTTGAAATGTGTTAGAGATAACAAAGAGACTGACTTGGTTGACTTCTTCTAATTTGGTGATGCTTATTATTTATTTAGTGTTTGACATACAATGTCAGGGAAATCTATACATGCTAGACACACAATGCAGTCCTGACAGCCTAGAATGCTAGTTCATTCTGTTCAGCACTTACACACCTATCCTTGGTGCCCCACACCAGCTAACTAGCGGCACTCGGGTTTCTGGGTCTTCTGGACTCCTCCACCTGTTTTGCCTCACCTCGTGTCATGATGTCTCACGTCCAGCCAGGTCCAGTGCTGGCTTCTGCTCTCTGCACATACAAATGCAGCTAGGTTTTTCCCAGCTGAGTGGTACCCGTTTATCTACTTGCAATATTGCAGGCTTTGAAACTGCTAGGTGGGCAGGAGCTGGGGATCGAGCAAGGAAAGCTTACTTCAGTTCGTGGAGTTGGGCTGGACTCAGTGAAGTGCAGACCATTTCTGGCCAGCAGTTCCAGGGTCATTAAGCTGTTGTGCTACCCTGTCCCATTGTTGATGCAATCTACTGTTCATTACGAACCTTGGGGGAGATCCAACCTTTTTCTATTGGCATACTGCCAATGAGGACTACCTCCCACTTTTCAAATGTGCACAAATAGAAGATGTCATTCTTCTCCCACTCTGTAATGGGTAGAAGGAATGACCCTGAAGACCAAGAGGAAGAATTACTACCGAAAGAATGGTTAGATAAAACAAATCTGAGTCCAGGGCAGTTAAGCATCTCAGATAAGACTCTCCCAAATTCTGCCCCAAACCACTACCCAATTTGGCTTAATGTTTAAATGACAAATGTAAAGAAAACCACCAAGCATAAGTAGATTTCTTGGTCAACAAATTTCAGAATGGTTAAAGCAATAGAGAAGCAGATATTAAGGAGCAGGAGAAAAATTCTGCAAATTATAAATTAGTTTTTGAGTCTATAACCTGAAGAAGCATATTAAACAGACCGTTCCCTACTTGTCATGAAGATAAAGGGAAGGAGAGGGGAATTCAGACTTACAAGATTCTGTCATTGTCACCTTATAATCAAAGTGGTATTAGCCTACATGACACTGACAGGAGAAGTCACTTCTATAAAACTAACAGCAAATCCTACTTCTTTCTAGCATTGACGAAGTTGCCTGATTTGGTAGTGAAACGTCTCCAAGAAAACCACCAAGCTCAGAGAGCATCAAGGACCCCACAGTTCATCCCTGAGTTACAAATATTCTCTTCTACTGGTACTACATGATTTTGGATTCCTTGTCTGGTCTACCTCAAAGAACCGAAACATTCCCATCCCACTGCAAATACGTCCCACCCAGGGTTGGGTTCTAACTTACCTCGTCGCCGGTTTTCTGCCTCCCGCACCGCGTGGGAACTCCTTGTGGGCACGTGTGCATGTCACACATGTGCGCATGTGCAGTACAAAAAAATTCCCCCCAAAAAGAGGCCGAAAACAAGATGACAACACATGTGCAGTGCCAGAAACTCGGCTTCTGCGCATGTGCAGAAGAAAAAAACCCGAAAAAATTCAAAAACGTTTTTTTCCAAAAAAGAAAAATCCACAAAAAAGATGGCAGCGCCCACGGTCTAGAATCGGTTCTGTGACGTCACCAGCAGCTTACTACCTACTCTATAGAATCGGTCCGAACCAGTAGGAACCTACCTCTGGTCCCCTCCCCATGTTTTCCATCTTCAAGTGATGGTTCCTGCTTTCCAAAAGGGTTTGCCTCAAGCCCACAAGACAGGATACAAACTCAAAACATGGAAAGCAGCCTTTTAAAGTTGGATGTTTCATTTTGCTTGATTTAAAAAAACACACACTCTATAAAGGTTTTATTTTTAAAATGGAGACACAGAAAAGTGAAAGTATTTTAAGGCTCTACTCTACTTGAAAAGAGTTTATTCCATTGCCAGTTAGATTGCGAGAATAGAAGAGTTTAAATGTATTTCCTCTGTTTGTAGTTCTGACTGTAAAACCTTCAATAGCAGCTATTTTAAAAGTTCTCCCATTTTCCGCCTCTTTTGCATTAAAAATGTGACCCGTTTCTAAGTAAAAGGTCTTTTTATAAGCCATTTGAGAAATGACTACATTCTGACACTCACCAGTAAATGGATAGCCAACAGTTAAGCTGGACCAGCAAGTAACAATAACACAATTATCCTGAGTTTCTCCTCTGTGCTTATGTGTTATTGTATTTCCCAGACTGCGAATTGTATGACAGCTGGATCTTTCTTTAATAACAATGTTATAAAAAAAATAAATCTGCATAGGAGAATCTAATCCCATAGGTTAGTGAGGTCAACTAGCAAGACAGCCACTTGTACCTAATAAAAAGGGGGGAGAAAAAGAAATACAACAAAAGATGTATCTTGAAGCTGCTTATTCTTCTCTACGTGTTGCGCAATCACTTTTGATAGCAATTTTCTTAAGGGCAAAAAGTCATTTCGTGAAGCACATTTTTGTATATTTAAAGCATTTTCCTGATTTTTTAAATAGTCAGTTGCAGGCCCTCTGTGGTTAAAAAAAAAAAAACCATGGGAGAAGATTGTGATTGTACAGATAAGCTGTCATAACAAACAAATTTAAGACTGAACCCTACCTACTACGGTATGTGGGTGGATAGGGGCTCCACTAGGGCAATAACTTTGCAGTTGGTGTCAAGAAGTTGGAGCTGTCAGAAGAGATGCCTTTTATGTAACATTTTATTGAAAATCCCTGACTTTTTAAACTGACCCTTTGACATTTGAGTTTTTCCCTATTTGGATTATATTATTTTCTCATGGTCAGATCATTGAGACGCTCATATTCCTAGGATGGTTTTATTCCCCCCTGAAGATTTCCATCTATTTCAAAGCAATATTCCCCACTAGGAAGGCAATTTAAAAATGATAGTATACAGTGTATAAAAAGCATTTAGATTATTAATGGACCTCTGCTCATTTGCCCAAGTTTGAAAATGGTGACAGTTTTGGTGATACCATGTTTCCCCGAAAATAAGACAGGGTCTTATTTTCTTTTGACCCTCAAAATAAGAGCTTGGCCTTATTTTTGGGGAGGTCTTATTATTTTTGAAATGCAGGAGGCGGCGAGCGTGGTCACCTCATGGCTGCTGCTGTGTTTATTTTCAGGGGAGTGCTTATTTTAGTGCATGCGCTCAAAAGCCTGATTGGGCTTATTATCTGGGGAAGTCTTATTTTCAGGGAAACAGGGTATATACTAGGTTACTTTTGCAAAGGTACAGTTCAATTCCTTTCCATCATAGGTTCTTCTGGGAAGATTGCAGGATATACATCTTGTACAAAGAATTTGTTTTCAACCATGCCATTTAAACAATGCATATGCATATTTTATTTTATCAATTCTAGACCCAATGTGATTCTGGCAGTAGCCAATTTTTCCAAGCCATGATTAGACTGAGGACTAAAGACAATAAGACTATTGTTGAACTATTTCATGAGACTTGTTTCCTATGGGATATCAAATATATATGCTTTTTTCTTTCTTTGTTATTATGTTTGCTCTTGGCTCATTTTTAATAACCTTTCAGTCAACCAGTTAATTGTCAGTTGTCCCTTTTTCTAGCGCTTTATGATTTTGTTTTTTATATTTTTAGAATTTGATATCAGAGCCATGCTAACACTGGAGGCTCATTCATATTCTCTGGCTAATATAGGAGCTAGCCTTTGTTTAGGTTTTAGCTGTTGAAGAGCATTACATATTTTCTTGGGCTGTGATTTTATTTCCTAGATAGTTAAAAGAAAGTAAGAGAATGGTGCCAAAGGACTGTAATACAGAAGATTGCTTCTTAATAGAATAAGACCAGAATCAATTATTTAAATTCAAAGGATTCAAAAATTAACAGAAAGCCGTTTCATAATGACACAGATTGCTTTAATAAGCAATGGGCATTTCTTCCTTAGGGATAGTATAAATAGAGACTGGGAGACCTTTTGTGAAGATTTCATTGAACTTAGCAGATGAATGGATTGATCCCCAAAATTACTTTGAAGTCTATGATTACATCATTTATCCAACATCTCTAAGAGTATATTTCGAAGCAACATAGTCATATGACTGGTGTAGTCTACATTTTTGCTAATGTAGAGAATATTACACTAACATTAGTTATCATATTTTATAAGGCAGTGTAGTAGTTTATATTCAACGGAGAAAAGATAATATCAAGAATAAAGTATTAATGCACTTACTTGTTGATATCTTCCTTTCCCCTTTCCCTTTGAATCTAGATTGCTGCTGAACATCTTAATTATTCATGAATAAGGTTCTCCGTAAACCTCTTGGAACAGTTTCACTTGTAGTAACAAATGTAGTTGATCTACTTAATATAGTAAATTTCATTAAAGTACTAATTGGTGAGCAATATTTTAATACTATTTCTAAAAGCCAGTGACAGATCTTTCTATAAATAGGCACAATTAAATTAAAGGAACTATCCACATGCAGGTATCTTGAAAATATGTTTTACTTCAATTGTTTCTATATTACTTATAATTCCAGTGGTCATAAAATATTCCTAGCAAAAAAAATCTAAACATATTATTATATTTTAATTAGATATCTTTTGAAAGCCTCTGGCTAAGTAAAAGAGGACAAAATGGAAAATGATAGTTTTCATCTGTCCTTCCTTTTTCTTCCTCATATACTTTCAGTAGTATAATCTCTGCTCAGTTGGTGCATAACTATAATTCCTTCTGGACAGGAATTCCCTGGAGTTTGTCGTAATAGGGTTGATTAGCTTAAGACATGTTTTTAAGTTCATGAGTAAAATGCTTATATCAGTTTTTCTTTAAAAAAAACTTACATCATTAGCACACACAAAACTACATTTAGCTATGTGGGGAATTAATTGTTTAACCTTAGTTGAGAGGGAATCAGTTGATTTTTCTCACTTCTTAGTAAGCTTAAAATTTCCACAAAACTGTCTTGTTTATCCTTCCTATTCTACTACCGATTGCTTCTTTTGACAGATGATGGATGACTGAAATTAGGAAAGTAGAAAAGCCTTGTAGTGGTTTTTAACTTCTTGCAAAACATGGTGATACTTTGATGTGTGGACCTAACTAATCCTTACTGATATTAATGGTAATAAAATATGGAGAAATGAAATAGTTTCCCAAAAGAGAGCTATGTTAATCTTTTTAAGCAGAAAACCAATAGTCATATGGCTTTAAATGCAAGTATGTATATTACTGCATAGGTTTTGTGGCTATCAATCCACCATGAATCTGATTAAGCCATTTGAATTATAACATCTATCCCATTGCAATTCTATGGCTGCATATTATAGTTATTTCATTATGGTTTTATCTTAATTTAATATATTATCTGCTATATTGTATATGCTGATGCTTTATTCAAACGAAATTTGTATATCAGTGATTGCGAGACCTTTGTAGATGCCATACGCTAAATAAATAAATAAAGCCATTTGACACTTTCCTGTTTGGGGAGACAAAAATAAAGATTTATTTTTTTTTGCCTTTTGGATATCCTTACACTTACCATCTTATTCTCATATAAGGAAATTGATATGGTTTTATAAAAACATAAGAAATGTTGGTGATGAAGTGGAGAAAGTAAGAAAAATTGAAATTGCAAGATATACAAACATTTTTACTCAAATTGTGCTGCATCATAGTTTTGCTAACAGTAAAAAATAAATAGTAAATAAGTAGCAAACATATATAAGAACTCCGTTTTTCCACCTGTATTGCCATAATCACTTCTCTCATTAGATGTCTGGCAACAAGAGTCTACTTTCAGTGTACCTCAGGCTTTACTCTTACAACAACCTAGGGATGATACTGAAAATCTACAAGAATTTTGTGCAGGCAATTTAAGAAATATAACAGTTACTTCAGATTTCTTCAAATTTTGCAATAGATTGTGTTTACCCAATAATATGAGGGTTCTTCCCAAATAATTACCTATGAATTAGTACCATCCCATAACAAACGCAATTATGACATATGCAACATGCAAATGACATCTCATGCAAATTTATTAAGTCATGGCACTTGCATTAATCACCTAATCACATGCATTTAATCCATGCTGTGAATTACCCTCCCAAGAATTTACTCAGGGATTTACAAGGTTCTCTGAGGATATGCTGTCAAATACAAACAAGATAGATAAGAGGTGCAATAAGCTGCAATAATCCAATGCAGGAGACCTAGACTGGAAATGACTTGTCACTTCTGAAGAGCTGCTAGCTTGATGAATTTTAATTCTTTTTATAATGCTTAAATAAGATTCCATCCTTTTTTGTTCTTGTTCAGTTTCTCTTCCCGTAATTCATCTCTATCCTGTTGTTGTGCTTTCTTTCTATTTGTTTCCCTTCCTCTTACCATTTTTTTTTGTTCTTCCTTTTTCCCTCTGCTCTTTCTTCTCCTTTCTCTCTTTCTCCCTCCTTCCTTTTTGTTGTTCCTGCTGGAATGGAGGAGGGGGAAGTAGGTGCATGTGTTAAGAATATATCCAAATTTAACATGAACTAGCAATTTAATGTATTTCTAATTATTTATGTTTGAACTCTTCAGAATGTTTATGAATGTGAAAAAGATTTGTATTTATAGATCTTCCACATCACATTTAATCTGTCCTTTAAAAAGGATGTGCTCATGGGTTCCTTTCAAATATGCTGCCATTTCTTCAGTCATGTTTCACCTTTTCCAATTTTGCCTAATGCTGCCTCTGAAGAGGCAAAGAAAGTGCTTTAAAAGTGTGCTTAAATGTTAACTACATCCTTTTTTGAGCATTAATTATATAGAGCATACTAATTAACTTAGAACTGCATAGTTTATAAAATAGTTTAGAAATTAAGTAAGAACTGTTCATATAAAAACATATTTTTCTGCTTCATTTTAAAATTAATTTTGCCATCTTTGAAGCATGTTTAATACTCAAAATGAGAACTTAACCTACTTCGGTTACCTTGATTTGTTCTCTTTTACTATTGCATTTGTATAGCGTTGTATCATTCCCTTCTTTGTTTGGTGCTAATATAGTTGTCAGTGTTATCATCTTCTAGTGTTTACTTGTTGTGAAAACTGCTGCTTGAACACAACAAATTATAATCATAACAACTATCTTGTGTATCTCTTGAGGGAGGGTTTCTGTAGAATGTAGTTTTTATTTGTGAAGTATATTGTGAGCTTGGAATAACTTATTTCCCCATTGCCTTGTAAAAGATTCACCTGTGTTTGATATTCAGGGTATTTTTTATTAGAGGATAATGCATTCTTGTATAAACAGTTCTAAATGCCAAGCTAGTTCACTTCTGTAATAAGAATTCTGCCTCCACGGTACATAACCTGACTTTTTTGTGCTGTAAATCTAAAACATGTGATTGTAGAAACAGAGAACCGATTAAGGGAAGTGAGAAACACTGGCAAGTACCAGAAATGCATATATACTCTTTAATTCCAAATTCTTTACAGGTAGAAGAACAGGCTATAAATGTTTTAAAGTGATGGCCTCTTGCAGAAATTTCAAGCAACTAAGACAGTGACAGAATCAATATATCTATATCTAACTAACTATTCCCCAGTGATGAAAATAGTTGATTTGACTTCTTTAGGAAGCAGTTAAAATTCTCTCCTATAATAATCTCAACTACACGTTCAGATTGTTTTCTGCTATTACCGTGTTTTCCCCAAAATAAGACCCAGTCTTATATTTTTGGGGGCTCCAAAATAAGCACTAGGGCTTATTTTCAGGGAAACACAATTTCATGGTGATCAGTCCGGTTGGGCACCCCCCTGAGACTTGCTGCTATGCAAAGATGAGTCTCTTGTGGCCGGCCGGCTGCTCTGGCCACTGACTCTTGGCTTTCCCGCAGCCCACATGTTGTGTCCAGATCGCCTACCTCCCCCCTGCATCTGCCTCCGCCTGCTGCTTAGACAGGTAATCAACTCACCTCTGTTGGCTGCGGCTGCTGCTGGACACAGTTGATCCCCATGCCCATGCCACTTCCAATGCTAGCCACCCCCATCCCCAGGCTGATAACAATCTTCACTAGGGTTTATGTTAGGCACATGCTTAAAAATCAGGCTAAGTCTTATTTTCTTGGTAGTTCTTATTTTTTGGGAAAACACGGTATGTGTGCTCAATATTGGTAAAGTGCTTAATTACTGGAGAATTAAATTTGGATAAAACGTCTGTTAAGTTCAAACAAGAAAATTCAGTTATATCCATTTACTTACAAATGCAGATATTTAGTTTAGTCTGATTATTGCTTTATGATATCTGAGATTTTTATCAATTTGCTGAAATGTGGAGGAAAATTATGCAACTTATTTGATATAAATTTGTTTTGGTAGAATATCCATTTATATTTTAAAAGATTTTTATAATATACATTTCTTCTTACACTATACAAATTTTCCAGTGGTATATAGCTATTAAGAAACTTGCCAGATGATGTGATAGGGAAAGTAGCTGTACAGTATTTCTCAGCAGAAAGCAATTTAAGATCAACCTGAAAAGAAGATTATTACAGGAAAAAAGCAGCTTCCTACAATATTATATTTTTAAGTTTCTATGATAATCCTGGAATTTAAAATTTTTAAAAATAATTTATGGGCTTCTAACAGTAAAATACCATCAGAACATGGCTTAACTCTGCTTATCATTAACTTTTCCATTGTAAAAAAATATTCTTTGTTCAAACATGAGAAATTGAAAGTTTGTAAAGTAAAACATAACTATATTGTCATTGCCCATCATATGTCATTTAGGTGAGATGCTCAGTGTATAAATTTGATTAAATAAATAAAAATGACTCTGGCATCATATGCTAAGGACCAGAAGAACATAGATTTGGAATAATTGTCCAAATGGCTTTATTCCTCCCCATCTTCCAGGAGCACTCTGCAGACCTCCCACAGACCTCTCTGTGTGCCCCATTTTTGTGAAAAATGGGCCCATTTTCACCTCCCAAACCCCCCATGTGTCACATTTTTGCCCTCTCCAGCTCCCAGGAACTCTCTGCAGGCCTCTAAAACTCTCTGCACATCCAGGTTTTGCAAAAACAGAATGCACAGAGGGTTTGAGAGGCCTGCAGAGTGCTCCTGGGGACTGGGGAGGGTACTCTTTGTAGACTTTAGTTCAGCATTCAATACCATCATACCGGACATTCTTGTAACTAAACTAAATCAGCTAGTGGTACCTGAACACACTTGTAAGTGGATCACAAGCTTTCTAACAGACAGGAAGCAGCAGGTGAAGCTAGGCAAAATCACATCAGATACCTGTACAATTAGCACAGGAGCCCCCCA